>PVLA01010622.1:0-61545 GCA_004027455.1 Hydrochoerus hydrochaeris
TGTGTGTGTGTGTGTGTGTGTGTGTGTTTACTTAAGCATGTCCCGTGAGCTAGTATATAGTCTACTTTGAAGGACATCCCACATGCAGGTGAGAAGAATGTGTATTCTGATGTCATGGGGTAGAACACTCTGTAGCCATCTAAGTCCATTTGTTTGGAAATTTGGTTCAGTTCTGATATTTCATTGTTGATTTTTTTTTGTCCAGTTTTTCTGTCTGTGACAGTGGGGTATTGAGATTCCCCATTACAATTGTATTAATACTTATTTAATATTTCATGTCCATTAATATTTTTATATAGTTAAGGCTGGTATTTGGTATACATATATTTATTATTATCTCTTCCTCTTGGATTGTTTCTTTTACAAGGATGTAGTGAATGTCTTTGTCTCTCTTAATCAGTTTTGGCTTAAAATCCACATTGCCTCCAAATAGAATAGCTACCCTTGCTTTTTTTTTCTGGGTTCCTGTCCCATGGAGTATTATTCTCCATACTTTGACTTTCAGTCTATGAATTTCAATTTGAATTAAATGTTTCTTGTATGTGATATATTCTTAGATTTTGCTTCTTGATCCATTCTGCCAGTCTGTTTCTTTTGATCGGTAAATTGTGACCATTTATATTGATGGTTATAACTGACATGTATTGACTTATCCTTGTTATGTTTTCCTGTTGTATTTCTCCATGGAGGCCTTGGGGGTTGCCAGTAGTCACCATGCAGTGAGTCAGGCCTCAGGGAGAAAGCACCACTTGCCACTTTCTACTTCTTCATTGAAGTTTCTCTCTTCATTCTCACTGTGGATTACAATTCGTGCTTCAGTCTGTCTCTGTCTCTGTCTCTCTCTCTCCCCTTTCCTCTCCCCCTCTCCCCTTTCCTCTCCCCCTCTCCCCTTTCCTCTCCCCATCCCTACCTCTAGTACAAGGGACTGAACCCAGGAAGCACTTAAACTTTCAATCCTCCTGCCTCAATCTCCCAAGTAGCTGAGATTACCAGGTCCAGTGGGTGTCATCCCATCATGATCCCTTCTTAACCTACTTATTGGCCAGCAACTCCAAATACCATCCCATTGAGAGTTATGGCTCAAATGTGAATGGGAGGAGGACAATTCAGTCCATAGCAAAGTATAATTTGAAGTTATATTTTATAATGCTGAACATATATTTTCAATAAACATTTTGGTAAGCTTATACAAATAGAGTTTTCAGATCGTTTCTCTGAAATCAAACCACTGAAGTGAGAGTATCACCCCCTATTTTACTTTTGTTTCTAGGAGAAGCTAGGAGTCTGCTTGCCTTATTTCAACATACAGAAACTTTTCCTAATTCATACCTAACAAAGAAGGATTTTTCTTATGTAGTGTATATGAATCTCAACCACAGGGCAAAATGTACCAGTGTATCTGGGTGTGTTAGGGTTCTGTTGTCAGAACAACTTCAGGTCACCTCAGGTACTGAGAGGTTATGATGAGTTATACACAGGATTCAGAGAAGTAGGAACCCTGCTCTCTGACAGGCATGAGAGGCACAGGCTGGCTACACAGTGAGGCTCTGTAGAGCTCAGTGCAACTTCAGACCTGCAAGATGCCAAGGCCCCACTTTCCTCAGCAGCTAAGCACACCCATCCTCCACTATTATGGTAGTGACTGTGTGACTTTCTCTGCTCCTCCAGCTTATCTGCCATCAGCCATCCCCCCACTCTGAAAATCTTTATCCCATGGCTAACATAGAACCTAGCTTCTGCCAGTGTGTAGCTTTCACAGTCTTTGTCTTCTGAGCCCTGCCTTTCATCTGGAGAACCCATGTCTGTTCCATTACCAGTCACCTACCTCCTTCCCTTTACCAATCACCAGTACAAAGAGACTTGAGAGAAAGCCTGACTAATTTAGCTAAAAGTTAGAGGCCACCTGATATGCATTAGCCTGGTGGTTCTCAAACCCAAGCATGAAATCACATGGAACTCTCCACACCACCTCCAGAGCTTCCAACTCAGTAAATCTCCAGGGCCACCAATACTCTGTATTTCTGATGACTATCCAGCTCCTGCTGATGTTGCTGAGCTTGAGACCACACTTTGGAAACTGCTGCTTTCACCTATAGATGAATGGTCTCTGACTAATATGTCCATCATCTATCAGCAGGGGGTAAGTTACCTGGTTTAGAATATAGCCTTCTGTGAATAAGGAACTTTGTGGTTTCCTTCCACAAAAAGCTCTGGACATAAAACTGTTACTGTGGCCTGTGGACAAGCAAACCATGCTGACATTTTCCCCACTCTTCTACTACCAGTATCATTGGGAACTGAACCCAGGGCCTTTGCACTGAGCTACATCCCTGGCTCCCCCCACTTTTTTTCTTTACACAGGGTTTCACTAAGTTGCTGAGTGGCTCATGTTAGGCTTGAACTTATTTTCATTCTGCCTTAGCCTTCCCAGAGTTTTAGGATTATAGGTGTGTGCCACCATGGCTAGCTCCATTCTTTTTTTTTTTTTTCTGTCTTTTTCTGAGATTCTTCAAGCATTCACTGAGTGCCTACTATCCCATACTTAATGCCTACTTAGCACACACTTTCATTGTGAGAATCACTGTAGATACAAATCAAGGCTGTTGAAATTTATAATAACCAAGGACTTGGCTAGATAAGTTTAATAGCTTGCAAAAATGAAGATAAATGTCCTGGTTCCCTTTTGAATAGAAAGACACATCAAAAGAAAACTACAGGGGCTGGGGATTTAGCTCAGTGGCATAAGCGCCTGCTTGGCAAGTGCAAGGTTGTGAGTTCGATCCCCGGTATCACAAAAAAAAAAAAAAAAAAAACTACAGAAGTTCTCAAGTCTCCACTCAGATCAGATGATACAGATGCAGGTGAGAGGGGCCCAAACAAGCATGGCACATTGGAAACTCTCAGAGACTGAGCTATGAACTACTCAGAACAACCAACACAGAAAACCAAACTATCTTAGGCTGAAAATACACTAATCCTTCTGCTCTCAAAATGCACTCCATGCAAAGGAGTAAAGTAAGCATTTCTAAAAAGGAAGAAGTATTTGGCAGACTTGCTAGAGGTAGGAAGTGGGCCAAATATATGCCAGGATGACAGCAAGGTCCTGCACAACCAGCCTCTAAGTTAGGTGCTTGGGAGAATTGTGTGCCCTACTTTTCCTTGAAAGTGGGATGGCAGAAAAGACAAGCATCACATGACCATCTCAATAGATGCAGAAAAGCATTTGACAAAGTCCAACATTCATTCTTGATAAAATCTCTATAGAAAATTGGAATAGATGGTCTTTAACTCAATCTAATAAAAGCCATCTATGACAAACCAACAGCTAACATTACACTAACGGGCAAACACTTAAAGCTTTCACCCTATAATCAAGAACTAGGCAAGGATGTCCATTATCACCACTCCTATCCAATATAGTTCTGGAAACATTAGCCAGAGTAATTAGACAAGAGAAACCAGACAAAAGAAAGAAAGAAAAGAAATAAGGACAGGAAAAGAAGAAGTGAAATTACCATTATTTGCTGATGACATGATGCTTTACACAGAAGACTCCAAAAACTTCACCAAAAGACTTCTAGATTTAATAACTAAATTCAATATCATAGCAGGATACAAAGTCAACACTCAAAGATCAATAGCATTCCTGTACACAAACAACAAACTCACTGAAGAAAAAATTAGGGAAACAACAGCTTTCACAATAGCTTTGAAAAATGAAACAGGCATCAATTTAACAAAGGAAATAAAAGATCTCTACATTTAAAACTCCAGTAATCTGAAAAAGGAGATCAAAGAGGATATCATAAAATGGAACTACATCTCTCACTTTTGGGTAGGAAAAATCAGTATTGTAAAAATGGCCATACTTCCAAAATTGCTATACAAATTGAATGGAAATCCCAATCAAAATTCCAACAGCATATCTCTCAGAACTAGAGAAAACATTCCTAAAATTCATTGGCACCAGAAGAGACCTAGAATAGCAAAAACAATTCTAGGGAACAAAAGCAAGACAAGGGGCATCACAATCCCTGACTTGAAATTATACTACAAATAAAAAAAAAAAGAAAAATTATAGTACAGAGCAACTGTGATAAAATCAGCATGGTGCTGGCAACAGAGAGTGACAGACAGAGACAGAGAGAAAGAGAGAGAGAGAAAGAGAGAGAGAGAGAGACCTGAGGATCAGTGGAACAGAACAGAAAACGTGGAAACAAACCCAAACACACTCAGTCACCTTATCCTTGACAAAGGTGCCAAAAACATTCACTGGAAAAAGGTAGCCTCTTTAATAAATGGTGCTGGGAAAACTGGATTTCCAAATGCAAAGATTAAAACTAGACCCATGTCTATCATCATGCACTAAAATAAGAATAGATAAAAGATATAAATATTCAAACAGAAACACCAAATCTTCTGAAAGACAAAATAGGTAAAACACTTGAAGAATGGTGTAGGCAAAGACTTCATGAAGAAAATCCCAACTGCATGGTTAAAAACTACAAAGAATCAACAACTAGGATCTCACCTTATTAAAAGCTTTTGTACAGCAACAGAAATCACCAACAGGATGAAAAGATAACCCACAGAGTGGGAAAATTTTTTAGCCATTTGTCCCTCAGACAAAGGACTAATACCTGGAACATATAAAGAATTAAAAAATATTGGACTCCCAAATGTAAAGATCTAATCCAAAAATAGGCATCTGAATGAATATGCACTTCTCAGATGAAGAAATACAAATGACAAATAAATATATGAAGAAATGTTCAACATCATTGGTCATTTGAGCAATGCAAATTAAAACAGCACTAAGATTCCATCTCACTCCAGAAAGAATGGTTATTCTCAAGAAATCAACCAATAACAAACATTGACAGGACTGTGGAGGGGGAGGAACTGTTCTCCACTGTGGTAGGAGTATAGACTATGCAACCACTATGAAAATCAGTATAGAGAGTCTTCAAAAAACTAGGACTGGAGGTCATACCAGAGTGATATATATGTGCTCATGTTCATAACAGCACAGTTTTTAATAGCTAAATCTTAGAAACAACCCAAATGTCCATCAACTGAGGAATGAATAAAAAAGATGTGGTATTTTATACAATGGAATACTACTCAGCCATAAAGAAGGATAAATTTGAAGCACTTATAACTAAATGGATGGACTTTGAGACCATACTGTTAAATGAAATAACTCATATAAATGTGTAAATTTATCACATTGTCTCTCTGGTGTGAGAAACAAAGAGTAAGGAAGAACCAAAATGCATCATAGATATTGTAAAACAGGAAGAAACTATTCAAAAGGAAAGGGAAACTAGGGAGTGGGAGGGAGAAAGAAAGGAAAGAAGTGAGAAAAGGAGGATAAAATGGAAATAAAGCTTTTGTAAATAAGAAAAAGAAGAAGGGTTGAAGAGAGGGGAGGGGAATGAAAAAACAGGAATCAAGATATATCATGTAGAGTTTTATACAAATTCTCTATGATGAATGTGATCATTATGTATATCTAAATGGTACCAATAAACATAATAATCATAATAAATGTTATGCAAAGGCAATTAACATTAAAACCAACTAATTATCTCATGAAAAATTACCAAACTTCAAGTATACTACAAAGATACAATAATTGAAACCATGATGATACTGGCACAAAAAGAAACATGTAAGTCAATGGAACAGAATAGAGTACACAGAAACAACCCAAGACCTTCAACCACCTGATGTTTGACAAAGAGGACAGAAACATGCTGGAGGGACAACAGCCCCTTTAGCAACATATACTGGGAAATTTGGCTATGAGCATGCAGACAGTTGAAGCTGGACTCATATCTGTCACCATGTACTAAACTAAAGTAAAAATGATTCAGAGATCTAAATATTATAGATGACCTCCCGCTTGCCAGGCAAGTGCTTATGCCACTTAATCTTCTAGAAGATAAAATAGGTAAAACTCTTAAAGTCATAGGCATAGGTAAGGACTTTTTAACAGTACCCCAATTGCACAAGAAGTAACATCAAGTATCAACAATTGGGATCATATCAAATTAAAGAGTTTCTGCACCACAATGGAAACAACTGACAGAGGAAAAAGATAATCTACAGAATGCAAAAAAAAAAAAAAAAACCGTCTGATACTCCTTGGACAGATTAATACAGAATATATAAAAATCTCAAAAGAATTAGACCCCTCAAAAAATAAAAAATTCAATCAAAAATAAGCAACTAAAATGAACAGAGCTCTCTCAGAAGAAGAAATACAAATAGACAATAAATATATGATTAAGTGTTCAACATCTCTGGCCATTAGAGAAATGCAAATTAAATCATTGCTGAGATTCCATCTTACCACAGAAAGAATGCCTATCATCAAGAAGTCAAATAATAGTAAATACTGGTGAGACTTCAGCAACAAAAGAATTTTCTATATTGCTGGTAGAAATGTATACTAGTACAACCTCTATGTATATCAGTATGGAGATGTCTCAAAAAACTAAAACTAAAAATTTTATTGGTCCTAGCTATGTCCCGTCAAAGTATTTTTTCAATGCATTTAAAGATATTATATCGTCATGATATAATATGACGTATCATACCCACTATTGGAAACCCCAAAATCGAGTTCAGTCATCCAATTATTGTAGTCCTTTTTCTAGTTTTCCTCACAATCCAAAAAGTTATATTTGTAATCCCATTGAGACATCATTGGAATCCCGGCAAGTTAATTCCAATCTACCACCACCAATGTAACCCACGGCAAGAGTAAAAACACCAAGACATATTCCAAGTTAAGGGCAGCCAAGGGGTCCTAAATCCAATCCTTGTGAGGATATGCAGACAAAGGCCTTAATCCTCTCCCAGAATTTATTATTTTGTGAAGAAGAGGGATGGCTCAGGGATGAGTGACAGTGAGGATGGCAGGAATCATGTGAGTAACTTGAGCTGGCTGGCCAGGTGCAAGATTGGCATCTCTAAATTTTCAGAGATAAAGATATGTGGAAGGATCAATTTACATAATCCAATTTAGGTAACAATGGAAAAGTTTTGAGGGGCTATTGCTTCAGTTCTGATATGTAAACTCTTGTGCCCTGGGGATTCATAGCCTCTTTATCTTTTTTTTTTTTTTTTTTTTTTTTTTTTTGCTGTACCAGAGGATGAACTCATGACCTCCCGCTTGCCAGGAAAGTGCTTATGCCACTGAGCTAAATCCCCAGCCCGCCTCTTGAGGCTCCTACTCAGTTGACATTCCAGGAGCAATTTGCTCTAACACCTTGCATGCTACAGAGAACATTATGCGAAGAAACAGGACTGTTTGTTGGCCATAGAAATTGCATGTTAACACCTCAGCTAGCCTTATTTGCAATGCTTACAGCCAATTGAAGAGAGAAGGAAATACCCTAGCCAGCTCTCTACATATCGGTATAAGGAAATAAGTCTCCAAATAATCAAAGTCACAGTAATTGGTTTGTATTCAAGGGGAGACAATGGAGTTGTCTCCCACAGCCACATTTATAGGAGTGTAAGTGATAATAGCAAAATCTTGGATGTGGCCTATATTTCTATCAACAAATGAGAGTTTAAGGAAAGTGTGATGATTATACACAATGCAGTTTTATTCCACCATAAATAAGGATAAATTTGAGTCACTTGTAGAAAAGTGGATGCACCTTGAGGCCATGATGTTAAGTGAAATAAATCAGACACACAAGCATGAATATTGCATGTGTTCCCTTATAGGTGACCCATAACATGAATAAGATGCAAAATAAAAGGTAGATTATAGGAAAGTGAGATACATCTTTTGCAAATAGGAAGAGTATCAAGAGGTGGAAGACAGGGGTGGGAGAGAAGGGTAAAGGGATGTACAATTTATAATTGTTTTGTACATGTAGCAATTTCTGAGGATGAGTGTGACCATTATATAGGGCAAACATGTACTAATGCAAATAAAAATTTTTAAAAAGTCAGAAGCAGAGACTTTAAAGAGTCAGAAGCCAGCTGAAAACCACTCCCTTTCCCCAGTATCCAGTTGTAGTGTTGACCCTTTCTTCCTGAATTTTGTCAGCATCTGCAAAATCTGAGTTCCCAATGTGTTATTATGTTGTATTATATCGTCCTCTAGTGGTTTCAAAATTGTTACTTCCTTTTTCTTCAGGCAGTGTTCAAAGATCCACACACAAAAAAAAGTCTATCACAAGGGGGCCACACAGACAACTAGTGCTGAACAGACGCCTGTCAAGTGACCAGGTATGAGTGACACAGGGCCTGTGACCTACCTGGTGATGGAGACTAGATGATATGCCTACCTCATACCCAGAGAGTGGATAACTTGTACCATCATGATTTCCCTTTAAAACAGATAATGTGCCAGATGTGGTGGCACACAACTGTAATCCCAGCACTTGGGAGGCTGAGGCAGGAGGATCATTGCAAGTTTGAGACCAGCCTGGGCTACAAAGTGAGCTCCAGGCCAGCCTAAACTGCATAGTGAGACCCTGTCTCAGAAAGAAAAAAAAGAAAGAAAGAAAGAAAAAAAGAAAAGAAATGGGCCTTCCCCATCAGCTCTTGTATCACTGGAACCAGCCATCACTCATATAGTCAGCCTCAGCAAAACAAATGAAGCTAAAGTGTACTTTAAGTTATGAGTTACATAATCCTGGACAATGTATTTAACCTCTCTTGTGTTAACAGAAAATAAGATCAAATTTGAAAGAGACACCTAAAAAATTAAATGGGATGAGAGAATTCCTTGTACCTAACAGCTTCTCCAAAATGCTAGTTCCCTCATCAGCTTCTTCCATATGCCTAAAGTTAAAGGGAGAAAATCAACTTTCATCACAATTATTTGTCAGATTGTATGAGTCACATCTAGGTAAATAAATAATAGTGTAGGAAAGAAGTTTTAGCTAGGCTAGATCAGCATACCAAAGACAAGATGTCCCACGTGAGAAGGAGATTGGATACACACAAAAGGACTAAGCAAATAAGTCAATACCCTGAAGATAACAGGAGTGGAGTTTTCAACCTCAGGGAAGGGAAATACGGGGAAAACCAGAGTTAGAAGGATCTAAGGTTGGGCTGGAACTGAAACCACTATAGCAGTATGAACTCTCTCACAATGAGAACACTAGCAGCCCTGAGCATCCCAGCCACCAAAACTTTGGTTTTTAAACTCCACTCTCCTCCAAGGGAATCAGAGTTCCTTTGACCAATGGCTAGTTTCAGGTTCAAAGCCAGGAAAGTACTGCATATGATAAACCTGGAGCATCTTCTACATAAAGTAGAGATATTCGTAAATGGAGTAGGTGGAGATACGTCAGAATGGTAGAATCAGCCAAGGAACTCCCACTGGCCAAATGTGGGATGATTTGAGCATCAAAATAATGACAGCAGTCCCTTATAAACCACTGAATAAAAGAGGAACCTATGAGAGCATATTGAGATCAATTAATAAATAAATAGAAGAACAGGAAAACTACCCAGTGATAGGAAGTCAACTAATAAATGAAAAAGAACTGGTGGAAGGGATGGTTACCCTCTGGTAATGTTTATAGTTATAATTGTTTTGGTCAAGGGGAATAATCAACATAAGATAAATGGGTCAAGGTATGAATGTAAATAGGATCTTTACTAGTCTCAAAATATCTCCAGACAAAATGCTTATTTGTTAGCTTTACAAAATCTGGCAGTCATCATCTTGCCAAATGATAAATGTTAACTTTGTCAGTAATGGGACAAAGTAACATCACGCACCTTCTGATGCAATATACAAAGAATGTAGCATCACTTCTGTGGTATTCCTGAAGGAACTAAATACATATTCTAAATCCAATCAAGACAGCCAGGTATGGTGGCCTGTAATCCCAGCACTCAGGAGGCTGAAGCAGAAGGATTGTGCAAACTCAAGACCAGCCTGGGCTACAAAGTGAGCTCAAGGCCAGTCTGAACTGTATAACAAGACCTGCCTCAAAAAGATAAATAAATAAATTAATTAATTAAATTCAATCATGAGGAAACACCAGACAAACACAAACTGATAGACATTCTGCAAATTAACTCAGCTGTCCTCTTCAAAATTGGAAGGATATGAAAGAGATTAGGAGAAATCATTCCAGATAAAAAGAAACTAATGTGACATGACAAATGTAACACATGATCCTGGATTACACTGTGGATTTATAAATTTCCTGAAAAAAATCAGGAAACTTTGAATGAGATTTATGGATTAGAAGGTGTTCTGGCATCCTAATTTTGACAAATGTTCAAGGTATGATCAAATGATATAGTGAAAGGTTTAAATTGTTTTTTAAAAATTGTATTACAGATACCAAGACAGTGTTACAAAAAAATAAAAACTTGTATTACAATAAAAACCACAATGGAATATTCCTCCTCAAAGTAACACCTCTTTTACTTCGAACATACTTATCCCATGCTTCTTGCCAGTTTCTGAAGCAGTTTTGGAAGTCCTCTTTCTTGAGTCTTTAGTTGTACTGTTGTGGCTGCCTTGATGTTCTGAATTGCTTTAAAACATCTATATTTCATGGTCATTTTGACTTTGGAGAAGAGCCAGAAGTTGTACATTTCCAAATTCAATAAATAAGGTAGATGAGGACATGCCATAAGTCTGGCTCGCCTTTGGATGGCACTTGGTAGATGCATTCACTGTATTTTCATCACATTTTGTAAAGACACTCAGGAAACAGGACTTCCAGAACTGTTTCAGAAAGTGGCAATATAGGACAAATGTGTGTGGAGCATTTTGAGGGAGATTAATATATGTGTCTTTCACTAAAATAAATCTAAATAATAATAAATCACAAACATACACCATATATTTTGATCACACTTGTTCTGTGACTTGTACAAGAATATCCTTATTTTTAGAAAACAGGATTTGAATATTTAACAGTAACATGGCTTTATGCCTGACATAGTCTCAGATGGTTCAGGGTAGGCAGGGACCATTGTGTATCTAGAGAAAGAATGAGTACAGCAGATGTAATAAAGTGTTAACAACTGGGGAGTCAGGCTGAGGAACACAGGAGATCTTTGTGTTATTCTCAAAATGATTTCAAAGTTCTAAGTTCTAAATTATTCAAAGTTCTAAATTATTTCTAACTAGTTCTAAATAGTTATGAACTCTTTCTCTCTCTCTCTCTCTCTCTCTCTCTCTCTCTCTCTCTCTGTCTCTCTCCCTCCCTCCCTCTTTCCCCGTTTCTCTCTTTGAGACAGGGTCTCACTATGAAGCTCAGGCTTGTTTTGAATTCGCTTTGTAGCCCAGGCTGGCCTCAAACTCATAGCAATCCTCCTCATGCAGCCTCCCAAATGCTAGGATTATAGGCGTGTGCCACCACACCTGGCCAGTTGTGAAATATTTCTAATAACTACTTTATAATATTCCCTGCAGTGATCTATTTCAAAGTTGGTATAAAATAAAAGTATAAAGTGAATGAGAAGTAATTCAATTACAAAGTAAAAAAATATAATATAAATATGAACTATTCATTAAATATACTAAAATTTATGAGTCTTGAGTTATATTTTTTAACTACATCTAAAATTTTCCTATTAAGGGGCTGGGAGGGTTATATACAATAGGCAAATTAAAACTCCAAAACATTGTTCTTATAAAAGAGACTATAAAAGGAAACATACTTTTATTGCATAGGTAAATGAGAGGTAGGCTTTTTAGCTTATGGCTTTTAAGTGTATATACTTCCCTCTAATTTTCTATATTTTTAAATTTTTATACAAGGTAGTTTTATATTCCATGCAGATCATGTGAGATTAGCTTATAAAACAAAGCCATGTACACAATATTACTCTGAACATCCTGAAATTGGGTTATCAGAAAGTCCAGTTGTGAGTTTAGAAATGTTCACTTGGCAATCCAACTTGTTCTCCCTCCACCCTTGGAATGGCTGCTATTTCTTTGATTGGGCACCAGATTGAGCAATAGAAAAACCAACGGAGGGGCTGGGGATTTAGCTCAGCGGCATAAGCACCTGCCTTGCAAGCACGGGGTCATGAGTTCGATCCCCAGTACTGATTAAAAAAAAAAAAAAGAAACAAAGAAAAACCAGCAGAGACTCATAAGCAAAATCTACTGTGTGTCTCTTAGACTCACACTTAGGATAGTGAGATGATAACATCAGCAGCACCCAGAAAGTGGGACCAACTGAAAAAAAAAAAAAAGAGGTACACATCATCACACCGTGTCTACCTTAGGGCTCCCTGAGTAGAGAGCTAGGCAGAATCATGCATCCTTAAGATTGTGTCTCTCCCTCCTTCTTTTCGTGGGGAGAGTTTATATAGTTGAATTTGCATAAGCTAAATGTGTATGTGATAAGATTGCATTGCTTATAATGCAATAGAAAAAAAAGCCTTTTCAGAAAGGACAAATAATCTGGAAATATACACACCTTCCATTTTCATCATTCATTCATTCTTTTAACAAGTATTCCTGCATGTCTTCTATGTCCAGCAGCAGGTTACATAGAAGGGAGAAGTAAGATGGTCTCCGTCCCTACTCTCACATAGCTTAACTTTGATGTGTAAATGTTAGGGGGAGCATTTAGGCACGGAAAACATTCTGAGCAACATCTTATATTGGAAGACAAAACAGCATAATTAAGGAAGGAAAAAGTGGGTACTGGAACTGAAAAAGCAGGATGAAGCTAGATATGAGATAAAGGCAAAGGGGTAAATTGAGTTAAGCATGTATAGGATGTTTTTGGCCATGTATATAATTTGAGCTTGTGTTAAGGGGATGAAAAAACCATGGGAAGGTGAGGACGGAGGTGAAAGTATACTATGAGACTTAAAGTCAGAAAACAATTACTGTGGCAGAATGTGGAAAACACTACAGAAGAGAAAGAGTGTGTCTGGAAGAGCAGGATAGGGTACTGCAGCAGTCTAAACAAAAATGCTGGCAGCCCCGGTTAAACAGTGGTGACAGACACAGAAACTTCAGGAGTGATTCAAGAAACATTTAGAAGATAAAAAATGGTGCAGCTTGGTGATAGATCCATTACACACAGATCGTAAAGACGGGGTGGTAAAAGGATAGAACTAAGTTATTAAGTTTGCTAAACTGGATAAACGGTGCCAGAAGAGGATCCATTTGGGGAGAAGATCATAAGTTTACTTTTGGACACAAAAATTTAGCTTCCTTTAAGACAAGCAAACATGGAATTCTAGAAGCCAAAGAGAGACAGCTGGGAATGGCAGTGCACACAATAGCTGGTGGGCAGGTGAGGCAGGAGGATTACAAGACTGAAGTCAACCTGGGTAACTGAGACCTTGCAAGAAAAGACAGACAGACAGACAAGACAGATGGACAGAAGGGTAGACAAGCAGACAGAGACAGAGATGCAAGGCTGAGGAAAGGCCTGTGAAAAGCAGTGAGGAATATGGAAACCAGACTGGAACGAGTTGAGAAGTGAGCAGGACAAACGAAAACTGGAGATACTTACTTTCTTCCATCAGGAAAAATAAGTTGGAAGCAGTGTATGTGTGCCGGCCTAAAGGAAAAATATGATTCTAACCAAATCAGGAAGTTTGTACTATTATGTTTGTCACTTTTTTGTAAGAATCTTTTTGGTCTACATCTAGTATTCTAAAAATAACAATACATAGTATGATAACTATTGCTATTATCTTTTTATTTGGTTATGAAAGTTTGTTCTATTTTTTCATAAAATTTTAAAAAGAAATATCAATTGCATTTGAGTTTTGCTTAGAATGAAAGTTAATCTCAATTTATACCTGTCATTTTATCTAGCTCCCTGAACTCCAAAAGAACAGAAGTAGTTCCTAGAAAATCACAATAGTCCTTACCACTGCCATTCTGATTTGAATAATAGCAATTCTATAAAGATTGCCAAGGGCCAGGGATATAGCTCAGCAGCACAAGCACCTGCCTGGCAAGCAGGAGGTCCTGGGTTCGATTCCCAGTATCAAAAAATATATATATCGCCACTCCCACAAAAAATAAAGTTATAGGAATGTTACTTGGAGAAAGTGAAGCAAGACTGTCACTCCTGGTTAGGTCTCACCTGGCCCATCCCACTGAAAGTCTATGAATAATCACCAGGTGCAGACAAAAAAACACAGGTACTTTTACGCTAACTCAATAAACCATACTATGAAATACTTGAAATTTCAAAACCCCAATAAAGCTGGTAAGAGTTTCATATCTTCATTCTCTTACTTGCTAACCAGGAGCATGTGTGCAACTTTAGGTCCGGCTTTCCCCTGCATTCTCCTTGCCAGTGTGTCTCCCCCAGTGTCTTTCTCCTGTGCAAACCCTACCTACACTCCCGATCAGGTTCTGTTTGCTTGTGAGTCCTGTCCTGCTCTCCCACCTTATCTAGAAGCCGTAGCATTTGTCCCTTTAATGCGTAATGTTGCCAAGTGGCCCTAGCTCTCAAATTGCTAAATATTTTCCACAATAGCCTATAAAGTCCCAGCAGGCAGTCTCTTTCACATGTCACTAAGCTACTTTGTATGTATTCAAGTTAAGTAGAATGTTATAGGCTAATTATAATTTATACTACTCCAAATCTTATTTTCATCTCTAAATGCCTATTCCCACTGAGTCACAATTGTTAACATTTATTGAGTAATATCATATACCACATATTTTTCTAGATACTTTTAACATATTAACACACATCATCTTCCTTGTAACAACCATATGATATACAGAGTTGGCCAAAAAAAGTGTATATGTATTTCAGAAAAAGAAAAATAGTACAATGTTTTTTCAGCAGACGGTGTTACCCTCATATGGAGGATCCTAGAGGACGTCATATATTGCAGAAAACCCACTATACTGCCAACCCTTAGAAAAGAAATTGAAAATGAATGTGTAGCAATCTCAATGACACAGCAGTTTGCCATACTAATAAATGTCAGGAAGCTAGTGGGCATCATTTTCAGCACCTCTTTAATTATAGAGGCCAAAGATAACTTGTATTAATCTCATAATGTCTCAATAAATTTAGTATTAAAATATTTTGTTTGTTTTTTGGAGACAGGGTTTCATATATGTAGTTCAGGCTTACCTTGAACTCACTTTGTAGCTCAGGCTGGCCTCAAACTCACAGCAATTCTCCTGCCTCAGCCTCTGGTGGAATTACAGGCATGTGCCACTATGCCTGACTCAGTATTAAAATAGTTGCACAAATTTTTCTCTTCCTGAAGTGTGTATACTTTTTTTGGCAGTCACTAAATGACTCACAATTAGGAACACTGTTGAAATTCAAGACTGACAAATGAGATTGAAGGGAAGGTAGGTGGCTCAGTTACTTTTCTCTCCTTGTTGAGACAAAATACTTGACACCCAACAGGAAGGAAAGAAAGGTTACAGTTTTTGGATGTTTCAGTCCATATTCAGTTGGTTCCAAGGCAAGGTGGCAAGGCTGAGAAGCAGCCATTCATGGTGGCCGCAAGCAACAAGAGCAAAAGTGCAAAAAGGGAGGGAAACCATGCCTCCTTCCCTTTCATATAGTATGTTGGTTCCACCCCTGGGCAGGTGCAACACTCACCCCACCAATCCCAGTGCTAGACAATGAACCAATCACAAATGCTAGATTTAGCCATCTTCATAACCATATGAGGCTTGAGGGCTACCTAGACACAAACCATAACAGTAGGGGAATGGGGAAAAAACAAATTATATCATGTAAAAGTACAAATACTCTGCGATGAATGTGATCATTACGCATATCTAAAATGTACCAATACATTTGAAATGTACCAATACAATGTGATCTAATTTAAAATTTTTTTATTTTAAAAAAGAGAGACAAATGCATCCACATTCCCAATTTTTTTTTTTTTTTGAGACAGAGTCTCACTTCACTGCATAGTTTAGACTGTCCTTAAACCCATTATGTAGCTAAGGCTGACCTCAAACTCGGTGATCCTTCTGCCTCAGCCTCCCCAGCACAGGGATTACAGGCATGAGCCACCATGTAAGGATTCCAACTTTCTTTTTTAAGAGACAGGGTTTCCCCATGTAGTTCAAACTGGCCTTGAATTCACCTTGTAGCTTAGGCTGAACTTACACAGTGATCCTTCCGCCTCAGCCTACCCACCGCTGGGATTACAGGTATGTGCTTGTATCTATAGAAATTCTATGAATTTAAAGAAATTCTATACTTTGCAAACAGGATAAGACGGTTCACAGCCACACTTAACCAAATCCCTTATTATATTCGCTCCTTACACACTTCAGCAGTTCCCTGTGTCTGGCCATTATTACCAGTAGTCCCGCTCCCAATCAAATCCAAACCATAAAAGAAGCCCCTCCCCCATATATTCATTGGACGAATCCAGTCCACTATTTGTTATAGAATCTTGTACAAATTGCAAGGAGGCGAGTATGTTATGTACTCCAGATTAAGAATCCCAACATTGCTGGGGATTTGGTTCAGCAGCACAAGCGCTTGCCTGGTAAGAGCGAGGTCGTGAGTTCTATCCCTAGTACCGAAAAAAAAAAAATTAACTTTAAAAACACCAAGAATCCCAACACTAATCAACGTGATACGTTTTCTTTGCCTGTCCCCAACCCTCGAGATGCAAGAACTCGCTGTACCTGTGATAGCTCACAGATAACGCTTCACAGGCAGTTAAATGCACCCAAATAGCCTACCCGCGAGGGACGGGGATTCTAGCAGACACGGTGGTGGGAGGCGCCTAGAAAGGACCGGGGAGACGCATGCTGCGCTGTGCGCGTGCGCAAAGCGGGCACTCCCCCAGGAAGTGAGGGCTGCTGGGCCAGATGACGTGGCCTGGCGACGTACCTACAGCCGCGGCCTCCCGGGAGCCGGCGCCTCCGGAGCTACCCACGGCCTAGTGGCGACGCGCGTGTACTTGTGAACCGGGTGGCAACGGCCCGCCCTGGGGGACCCGCCGGGGCGCTGCCATGGGGGATCGACGTGCCTGAGTGCGCGGCTCCGCGGCAGCGTGCGACATGAGGCGACCGCGCGGCCGGGGTAGCGGCGCCGGCTCTTGAGTCCGGGATGGAGGAGAAATACGGCGGGGACACGCTGGCCGGGCCGGGCGGCGGCGGCGGCCTTGGGCCGGTGGACGTACCCAGTGCTCGGTAAGGAACTGGGGCAGCGTCGCCAGGTAGCGCACCGCGGCCCCGGACTCACCTTCCCGCCCACTGTCGGGTCTAGCGGGATACCTGGAACCCCGCTCCTTCTGGCCAGCCCTGGGCTGCCTGAGGGGTCCTGGGCTCCACAGACGCTCCGGGCCCCGGAAAGTTGTGCGCGGGGTTTGGGTTCCGGGCGGACAGTCAATCTGCGTAGGACCGCTGGCCGGGTCGCTTCCCTAGAAACCGTGTCGGTGCTATTTCCCTGGGTAGTGGAGCGACTGCTCACTCTACCCGCCCATTGTAGGGGTTGGCCACCATCATATCTCATGCGAAGAAACCAAAGAACAAACAGAAGTATTTGGGTGTACAGGTTGTAAACCAGCACGTCAAAAATCCAGCACCATCTTTTTATTTTTTGCAGTGAGTGGTCTTGTTTCGTTGTCAAGAAATGTTTGCTCTTCATAAAGGACTTCAAACAGTACGGGAATTCATAGAATAAAAAGTGAAAGTTTCTCTTTATCTTTCCTCCATTCCTCCTAATCTACAAAAGATCAGGAACCGGGTAGAACAGGGACATTGTTCCTTGTGCCTTTCCTAACCTGTCCTAAGTCCTGAGGTCGTGTTAAAGGCGAATAAAATGTCCCTGGCGTTTCGGTTGGAACTGGTGGTATTCATTGCCTTCATTTCTAATGAGGTTAAGTTTTTCTGGTTCTTGAGTACATCCTTTGAAATTTAAAGATAGTTTTGGTAAATTCATTACAACTGTAGTAATAGCTTTTTGTGTGTGTGGAAGGTAAAGAACATCCCATATACCAGAAGAGAACTTAAACCAATTGCATTTTCGGGGTATAAATTTAATTTTCTAGTCTACTTTGAGCAGCTGATTATGTAAGTAGCAGTGTATCAGATGTTAAATATTGGTCCATGACACTGATTGGTTTAGGGGACTCTGCTCTGAACGAGGGATGCTATAAAGGCACCTGACAAAATTGAACTACGAACCATAGATTAAAATATCACTGTTAAGTTTCCTGTTAATAGTTCTACTAGTTTATAGAAAATACATTCACATTTATACGAAATATATGTACTGTGTTTAGGAATAAAGGAATGTGATATTCTGTATTACACATATTATCAAATAATAGTCCAGGCTGGGCATGGTGGCACACACCTGTAATCCCAGCACTGAGGAAACTGAGGCAGGAGGATCACTGTGAATTCGAGGCCAGCCTGGGCTACCTAGCAAGTTCAACGCCAGCCTGAACTACACAGCGAGACCTTGTCTCAAAAAGTTCAGGAGGATAAAAGCCTCTGTGAATTTAGAGAGAGATAATAAAGCAGATGGGGACAATATGGTAACAGTTAATTAGAGTGTCTAGGTATAAGGTGTACTGTTCTTGCAACTTTTGTGTGAACTTGAAATTATTTTTAATAAGTAATTTTAAAGTTTTTTACTCAAGAGCTTATTGGTAGATAATTTGTTAGGTAAATATGTTTTGCAATCCTTTGACATCTTTGATGCATTAAATGCCTGGCAGAGTTCCCTCTCTAATATAATGTATTGTAGAATCAAATTCAACTCATTTTTGTTTGTTTGTTTGTTTGTTTGTTTGTGACAGGGTCTCACTGTGTAGTTCAGGTTGGTCCTGAACTCACTGCATAGCCGAGGTTGGCTTTGAACTACCAGCAATTACGATGAACTCAGCCTCCTGAGTGCTGGGATTATAGGCACACACCACCATGCCCAGCCTAATTTTTTTTTTAAATTCAGAAAACCATAAGTAGCTACTGTGAGCAAGCTCAAGAAACAGATATGAGCCCAAATTCAAATTGCAATAATTCCAGGTTTAGAGAACCAGAGAATTTTCTAGTCCTTCATTAAAAAAAAAAAAAAATAGTGGCTCTGTGAGACTGCTTAATGGCAAATAATGGCTAAGATGTTAGGGAGGTAGAATGAACAACCCTGTGCTATTTAGAGAGACTGCCTCAAAGGCTGCTGCCTTAAGAGCCTCCCTTTCTCCACTTCCCACCCTCACCCCAGATTTCCCCTCTAGTAAATAAAACTTAATTTTTCCCTCCTTAACATGAGTTGGGGGGTGTCTTATTAACATATGAATACTTGACTTTAGCCAGTGTTTCCATTTTTTAGCCCAAAAAGATGTCATTAATTAGGAACTTAAATATCAATCCTTTTCAAAATTGTTTTGATGATTTCAGGTCTTTCGGATTTTTATGGAAAATTGTTATCTTCCAGTGTTTCATCTTAAAATGTTTCTTAAAATTTTTAATTTCTTTGTAATGTTTTCTAATTTTCTGTATATAGGCCTTGTAAGTTTTGTGGTAAGATTTATCACTATTTTGTATTTTAACACTCTTGTAACCAATGTATTTTGTTTTTGTTTTGTCACCATGAAGTGGAAGTACAATTGCTTTACAATAAACATTTGTTAAAAATTTATAATAAATATCAAATAACCTAACTTTAAAATGTTGATTTTTTTCTAATTTAATAATGATACAGCAGTATCAATATGTGCAGTTGTAAAATGTGTGCATGGATTCTGAATAATATGTACATACATATATTAATATGGAAAGGAAGAGTTTTGGAAGGATGTACCAAATTGATAACATATGAGAAGGAAATTTGAAGTAATTTTATTTACAACTCTTTAAATAATCAGTATTCCAGAATTGCTTTTGTAACCTCTCTGTATGTGTGTGTAACTTAAAAAGAGAGTAGAGAAAGTGTCAGATAACAGTAGTGCATTATCAAGGAGTACTGTTTTAGGGGAAAGGCAGGGGAAGAAGGGTTATACTGTATTTTACATAAGTTAATGTTCCATCTGACTAAATCTTGTCATTCAAGTGCCAGACTTGTTAGGTTTTGTTACTATTTTAGACAGAAATTATTTAGAAATTTATATATTACCTTAAAACAAGTACATTAAACATAATTTGACCCTGGAAGTGTAACTCAGTGGGAGAACGCTTGCCTAACATGTATGCCTCTTGGTTTGATTCCCTAGCACTACAAATTTTACAGATAGACAGATGGACATAGAGATATACATATAGATACAACTTACTATTTCCTTCATGACTTCCTGTCATTGTATCAGCTGGTGAACTGAGCTTAAATAGAATACTGTCCTCAGAAGACTCCTTTCCAACACAGTGCTTAGATTTTTGCATATGCTGCTCTCAGCCCTGTAACTTGTCCTTCTCTTTTCTTACCTGGTTATTCTTATGTAGTCCTCAATATTTAATATATAAGTCAAACTCTGAAGATGTTCCTCCCTAGTTAAAGTTATTTGTTCCCAGCAAGGCATGGTAGTGCACACCTATAATCCCAGCACTCAGGAGGTAGAGGCAGGAAGATCACTGTGAGTTTAAGGCCAGCCTGAAATACACAGCAAGACCTTGTCTAAAAATGAACAAAAAAAAAAAATTGGGAAGTTGCTGGTACTGTATATGTTCAGAGTCCTTGACAGTACCATATGAGCCATAAATTCTTTGTCTCTTTTGCCATTGCTAGTATGTTAGCTTTCATATTTAGATGTTATCAAATGGATATAGCAATTTTTTTATTAAAAAATGTTTCAGGTACATTATTGATAAGTTCTCTCTTTAAACTGGAAATAAGGTAGGGGTAGTCGGTCCAGATATATCGCCTTTCATCACGGAGAGAGGAGGCTTTAGGTAAAGCTACCTCGTCAGACTTCCTTTTTTTTTTTTTTTGTCTTTTTGAGACAGGGTCTCTATGCAGTTCAGGTTGGCCTTGAGCTCACTTTGTAGCCCAGGCTGGTCTCGAACTTGCAACAATCCTCCTGCCTCAGCCTCCCCAGTGTGGGGATTACAGGCTTGAGCTACCACGCCCTGCTCAGACTTCTTTGTACTCATTGGCCATGTTTGACATCTGGCATATAGTGAGCAAGGAGTATTAAGAATGGGTGCACAGCCCTGTGGGTGATAGATATATAATTGGGAACTGTTGAATATGAAAACCCTCAAAACCCTTTGGAATGAACTTTGATTTTCTGTGTGATACATTTAAAAAAGTAGGCTAAAGAGACATGGTCTTGACCCTACCTAGCTCTACTTGGGCTGTTTAATCTACAGCTTGAGAGGAATTGTGCTAGAGAATCTCTAAGGTATTTTTTACCTCTTCAATGTTACTGTCCTATTTTTTTCTAGTACATACATTTTTCATTCATAAGTGGGTACTTATTAGAGATTTGGTAGGTTTTCCAGAAGCATTCCTTGCTGAGAGGTTAAAACCTGGTTTTTGAGCTATTAGATCAAATCAATGATGAGAGGCAGAGTTTAAAAAAGAAAAGTGAAGGGTGAAAGCATATGGGAAGAACTGAACTAGTACTGCAGAGCCAATGGGCGCCTCCCATTGGGGTTTTCCGATTGACAATGTGACTGACAGGGTGCTGAGTCATGTCAGCCGTGCCTACTATGCATGTCCTTTCCAATAATTCATGCTCTTGTAATAGGGTGTGTAAGTTGCAACCCATATGCATGACCCCACAATGAGCTGCAGTGAAGAAAGGTTACTGCAGGCCTTGTAGACAGGTCTGCTGCACATAGGGCCTAGTTTAGAAATCCAGAATTTTCTAGTGCAGCCTTGGGGGTCTTTGCTTATCTCTGCCTCTCTATAGGAAACCTTAGGACAAGGATCAGAAGTTGGCCCTTTGGCATTGCTCAAGTTCAGGTGAGTGGAAGGGTGGCCATACAACCCCAATTGTACTATCTATATTAATACTGCACATGTAGACCAACACTGTATCACTGAGCCACATTCCCATCCTTCCCCCCCCCCCCCCCCGCAATCCTTTTTTAAGACAGGGTCTCAGCAAATTGCCTGGGCTGGCCTGGAACTCAGCCTCCCGAGTAGCCAGAGTTACAGTTGTCTACCCCTGTGCCAGCTGAAAGACTTCTTTTTAATCTGTTTTTAGTCCAGTTCCTCAGCCTTCCTTTCCTCTCCTTTATGTCTAGACCTAGCCAGAGGCTAAGTCTCAGGACTCCACTAGTGGTAGAGAAGCTGCACAGCTGGAATCTATAACCTGATTACTCCAGAAAGATTCTCTCCCTAAGGATCCTCCTCTGCAGTTTGCTACTCCTTTGCTGAGGTTCTTCTAGGTCCTGAGTCTTTTCATGACTCTGTAGGTCCTGTCACCAGACTTTGTAACCATAGCCCTTGCTGCAGTTACTTAGCATGTTAGAGGAGAGGCAAATCTAAGGCATTTGCCTTTCCTCTGCTTCTTCCTATGTTAAGATCTTTTAGTTTCATCACAGAATTTCATTTCTTCTTTTCATTCACCTTGTTTGTTTGGAGTAGCCGTTAAAAGCAGCTAACAAGCACCCAGTAGGTAAAGCCTATAATCCCCTTGAGTAAGAGCCTGAGACAAGAGGAGCACAAGTTCAAGGCCAGACTAGGCAATTTAGCAAGACCTAGTCTTAAAATAGAATAAAAAAAGGTTGACAGTGTAGCTCAGTCAGTGTTTCTTGGGTTTAATCTGCAGTATCAAAATAAAAATTTAAAAAATTACAGAGTAATTCTGGCAGCCCAGTCAACCAGGAACAGTTATTTTTAGCTTCATGCTTTTTTTAGACTCTACCCCACATACATTGAAATCAGGGGTCTAGGTATCAAAATGTTAAATTATACAGATGGTGAGTTGTTTGGAATTTTTAAAACCATTGTTTCATATTTGTTTATGTATATTTTTATGGGTTCTGTAATGACTTGGATTACTGAGCTCCTTGTGATATCAGTGATACTAAAAATTGTTTCTGCTTCTGTTTTTCAGATTAATGAAATATACTGTATTACTCTGTTTCACTAAATGTTTGAAAGCCGTGGGACTTTTTGAATCATACGATCTCCTAAAAACTGTTCACATTGTTCAGTTCATTTTTATGTTAAAACTTGGGTGAGTATGTGGGGAGAGATTCTTGAGGTTTTTTTATTTCTTGGAAATCCTGTTTAACAGTATCTTTAGGAAACTTTACATAGACTATTTTGTGCAATTCCTTCTGATACATATTTGATAATTTTTAAAAAATAGAATACCTAAGATTAGAGGCAAATGAGAAAAGGGATTGTTAGAATAATTGGTTGACCTTGCAGACTCCTGACAGGGCTCAAGGATCCTAGGAATATTTAGTCACTGAGCAGGCACAGAGAGTTATCTGTATCTTAGCATAGTTGTGTTCCTTATTCCTGAATTAAACTATGATGGGTAATGTTACCTGTATAATCCCTGCATAGACAAGGTCCTCATAGTGTATAAACTTTATATTCTATGTGTACTAAGATTCTTCCTAAATAGTGATTTCTGGCCTTGAGAATGATGATGACCACTGTCTGTTCTAATAAAAAATCTATTAAAGACTCTTGGGAGTATAATTTTAGGAATTTGGGAGAGGTTCTTGACTAGGAAATTTGAAGCAGTTGTATACATTTTTATGTAACTATTTTTGGCAATCTGGAAAGTAGAGACATATAATTGGCATTTCCTTCATTTGTATTATATTGAATCAAGATTTGTTAGTAGTGAATTTTAAGAAGATAGGAGTTATTTTATATAGTATTTCAAGGTCTTAAAAAATATTGAGTGGTGGTGTATACCTGTAATCCCAGCACTCAGAAAGCTGAGGCAGGATTATTGTGGTTCAAGACCAGCCTTAACTATATTGGGAGAGCACGTCTCAAAAAAAAAAAAAAAAAAAAAATTGAGTCACCTTCACATATAAGGCTTGTGAACTGATTTCAAAGATATTTATAAGAGACCTTAAGATGTTGCCATGAAAACCTTACTACATTTAATATGCTCTCCATCTAGTACTGTTCTTTAGAGGCTAGCTTGCCTTTCAAGTTCTAGTATATTTGTTTAAAATAAGTTTCTTAAAAAAAATCACATCTTGGGGCTGGGGATTTAGCTCAATGGCATAAGAGCCTGCCTGACAAGCACAAGGTCATGAGTTCAATCCCCAGTACCACACACACACACACACACACAAAAGAAATCACATCTTGGGGCTGGGGATTTAGTTCAGCAGCATAAGCGCCTTCCTTTTAAGCACACGGTCTTGAGTTTGATCCCCCATATCCAAAAAAAAAAAAAAGAAAAATACATCTTGTATTTAACATTGCTTAATATTAATCCTATTGTTTCATTATTTACAGGACTGCATTTTTTATGGTTTTGTTTCAAAAGCCATTTTCTTCTGGGAAGCCTATTACCAAACACCAGGTGAGGTTTTCTCAGAATCATTCCTAGCAGCTTCCTATTCACTGGACCAGAATTATAGTGCTCACTTGTTGATTGAGAATACTTAAGGAATTGTTTAATGCACAGCAGAAAATTTCCAGAATCCACTTGTTTTTGACTTGTCTTTTCTGAATTGAGGCTTCAAGAATAAATTATAAAATGCCAACATAGGCCAGATGTGGTGCCTGATGTCTATAATCTCAGCATTTGGGAGGCTAAGGCAAGAGGATCACCCCGATTCAAGGCCAGCCTGAACTACATAGTGAGACCCTGTCTCAAAAAAACAAAAAGTAAAATGCCAAGATAATGGGATGTTTTAAAAAGCAGAAGAGGGTAAAAAAAAGTGTAAAAGCATATATGTAGCTGTTTTAATAGAAACTCCTCATTGTGCAAGATGCACAAATTGAACATGGGGCTGCCTGTGACCCCAGTACAGTATAAATGTCAGTGGGAACCAGGTGGAGTTAAGTGTGAGGCTACATGAGTCAGACAAATTGATTGATGCTCTGTCTTACTATTTTGAACAGGTTACTTAATTTTCTTCTGCTTAATATGCTCACCTATAAGATAGAAATAATAACAACGGTCTAATGGAAATGTGAGGGATAATGAATATCAACATCTAAAGCCCTTAAACAGTGTCTGACATATAATAAGGGTGCAGTCGGTGCATCACTTGCATCGTCTTTGTCATCAGTGCTGAGTTTCCAGCATCATGCCAGAAATGCCCCACATTCTACATGATCTCTTCACTCTGTGTGCCTCGTCCAGCAGCATTTATGCTTGCTGCATGTTTGCTTTATGCAAAGAGTTAGAAACCTGTAGTATAGTAGGGTTTTTTTTCATTAGATAACAAATTTAAGTGGTCCTTCTGTTTTAGAGATAAAGAATATTTTTAAAATAGAATTAATATTTTAAACCCCACTGTTAAATGTCCGTTTCCAAATAATTGGAACACTAATTTTCCTAATGGAAAAAAGTTTAAGGACTAAATATTAGGTATTCCTAGAAACTACTGAGAACTAAAAAAACAGAAAATATACACTGTAGGAAAATATACTCTGTAGAAAAAGATTTCAAAATCTAGAAACAGACAAGAACATGAAAGTTTATCTATCTTGCAAATCTAGAATTCATTGAAAGGAATATAGGTGTTTTTCTATTTAATTACTCTTTAAAATATGTATGATAACCGTTATCATCTTCCCCTGTTCACTTTAAGATTGAGATACTTAGCAGAAGATTTGACTGAAACTTTTGATTTTTTTATTTTCATTTGTAGTGGATCAAAATATTTAAACATGCAGTTGCTGGATGTATCATTTCACTGTTGTGGTTTTTTGGCCTTACTCTTTGTGGACCACTAAGGTAAATATAAAAGCATATTTTGAATGCTTATATTTCTTCATTGTGGACAGTAATTTTGTTTTATGTCACATATTTACTTGCTTCTGTCATTTCTGTAGCGTTAGATAGGACTCAGCAGAGACAGCCAGTAAAAAAACCTATTCAGTTTGTGAACTGATTCTCAGTGATACCATTAATATATTTATTATCTTCACAATGTTTTAGTAATTAGGAATCCATAGAGTTTCAGAAAATTTGTAGCGTAAGTGGCTTTTTTAACTCACTTATCAGTGATCCATTTTAGCAGCTGATTTAGTAGCTAAAGGGTCCGAAATGGTATAAATAAAATCAAAAAGGAGACCAAATCTTTAAAAGCACTTGGTTTTGCCCAGTTGTGCAAATATGCTTGTGAACAGATGGTCTAAAACAGTGTGTCAGTCATCATTATGTAACCATGTGGTAGGTTGATTAGACTCTCACTTCCTATTCCCCTAGATCTGTGTATAGTCTTCTTGTACACATGGGCCAGTTTAGTGAGGAAATGCTTAAGGGCTGCTTACATTGCCATTGAAAAGGAGGAAATCTGAAGCAAGGTAAAAAGTAAAATGAAGGAGGAAGGAAGGGACCTAAAAAGAATTAGGATGTGTCATACATGTACCAACTGCCCATAGTGAATGTAATTGTACTGTAAACATGTACTAAAGTAAATTTTTAAAAGACTAAAATGAAGGATTTTTGGGTTTTTTTGTTTGGTTTTGCTTTTTGAGACAGGATCTCACCATGTAGTTCATGCTGACCTTGAACTCTGTGTTCCCGTGCCTAAACCTTGTAAGTGCTGGGATTGCAGGCATGCGCCACCAAGCCCCACACATCTTAAAGGATGCTTAAAGCACATGATATATAAAATGTAAAGAACATTGCATAAACATCGTGACAGAAGTTTTAAAGGTCTTCACTCAGAACAGTAGTGTGGGCATGACAGAAGTGGTGGTTGGGAAATGCCTTTGAAAAGTCCTTTTCTCTCATGGCCATAGAGTCCCGTTGGCTTGTTTGTCTTGTGCTTTGGCAGGTGCAGAATATGCATAAATGCAGGTACCTGTCCCTGTCAACAGTAGCAGCAGAATCCTGGAGGGGTGGGAAAGCTGGCTCAAGCAGGGGTAAAGCTTTTCAATTTATGCCTGAATGTAATGGAGTACTGCTGTTTATTACCATCTGCCAAGTTTTAAGTTTCTCATGAATTTATGTTTTGTTCATGTTACTAATCACTGTTCCTATGTATTAGGATAGGGAAGTAAATTCTTAAATTCTTCCTTGGTTCCTTACTTAGTCATCTGCTTCTCTCCTTCACAACCTCTTACAACCACCAGTGCTGCCCCTGTCAGTCTTTTACTAAAACATCATGCAGTTTCTTGATAAGAAAGACTCCTGTGGCGGCCAGGTGTGGTGGTGCACATCTGTAACCCCAGCTCGTTGGGAGTCAGGCAAGAGAGTCACAAGTTTGAGGCCATTTTTGGTGACTTAGTGAAACTGTCTCAAAATGAAAAGGGCTGGGGATAGAGCTGAGTGTTAGAGTACCCAGGTTTAGTCCTCTGTACTACACAAACAAAACAAAACGCTTCTTGGACGCTTCATAATTTGTCTTATTTTAGGTAATACTGTTGATATATTTATTTTCTTAAATTGTCATCAGTGCACTCTCATTACAGTTTTTTGGTTAATGAGAAAAATGAAAATATATTTAATAAACAGATGTAAATCTATTACTGTTCAGATCCCATAAACTTCCTTTAGGCTTGTGATGTTTAATTTTTTCAAAGAAATACTTACATACATAAAAAGAATAAATAAATATAGGTGTAAAGATGTTTGAAAAATAATAAAATAAACATCAGTGTTATGTGACATGAAACCACCAAAATAGAACCTTACCACCCAGGCGTGGTGGTGTACACCTGTAATCCCAGCACTTGGGAGGCTGCAACAGGAGGATCGCCATGAGTTGCAGCCCAGCCTGAACTATGTGCAAGACTCTGTCTCAAAAAACCAAAAATAAAGAAATGGAAATAAACCTTACAAATACCTTTGAAATCCTGTGAGCCTTTCCTGACTGTATCTGCCACCTCTTCCCTGCCTTTTGATATAACCATTGTCTGGTTTTTCATTCTTTTGATTGTCATTAGAGTTTTATGTTTTTCTTTTTAGTGTTTAATGTGGCAAGTTTTTTACTTTAGTGGAATTACAGTGAATGTATTTTTCTCCTCTTTGTTTTTGTTTTGTTTTGCTTTTTGTACCAGGAATTGAATTCAGAACCTTGCACTTGCCAGGCAGGCACTTTATGCTACTAAGCTATATCCCTGGCCCTTTGTATTTTTCTATAATGTACTTTTCCCATTAAGTGTTACATTTGAGATTTGCACATTTGATACATCTAGTATATAGGTATTCGTTTTTATAGTGAGTTGTTTATTTGTTGGTTTGGTTTGGGTTTTTTGGTTTCTTGTTTTGTTTTGCTTTTCCAGGCTGTGTCTTGATACTATAGTTCAGGCTGGCCTTAAACTCACTATGTAGCCCCAGCTGGCCTCCAAGTGGTGGCAGTCCTCCTGCAACAGCTTCCCAAGTACTAGGATTACAGGTGCACGCCACCACACAAGCTTATAGTAGTTTTTTTTATATATATATTATTTATATATGTGTAAATTTACCTTTTAAAATGTACTCTTTTCAGATCCAGGTGCTGTTGCATATACTTGTACCACCTACTTGGGATACTGAGGCAGATCAATTGAGGGGTTCAGTGTACAACATAGTAAGGTCTTGTCTCAAAAAAAAAAAAAAGGGACTAGGAATCTTAACTCAGTAGTAGAGTGCTCACAAATGCCCTTTTGATCCTCAGCACCACAAAAAATTAATTAATGTGAGTGTAAAATTCAGTTTTTGTGTGTTCATAAAATGGCTTTCATTCTTACTGCTTTTTAATAGTCTGTTCTACTGAAATATTCCAGCCTATATCATTTATCCTCTTAGTAGATATGTAAGTTGTTTCTCATTTTGGCCCACACAAGCAAGGCTGATATGAGCGATCTTAAGTGTTTTCTGTGTAATATAATTCTAAGAGTAATATTGTTGGGTATTTTTAGCTTCACCTTTTCTAAAGTAAATAATTAACCAAATAAGTAAACCAAAATATTTTCCAAAGTAATTGAACCTACTTAATTTTCTCATAATTTTTGTGAAACCAATGGAAAT
The DNA here is from genome assembly GCA_004027455.1 of Hydrochoerus hydrochaeris. NCBI lineage: Eukaryota > Metazoa > Chordata > Mammalia > Rodentia > Hydrochaeridae > Hydrochoerus > Hydrochoerus hydrochaeris. Next base: position 28,999 of record PVLA01010622.1, read on the forward strand.
ACTTTTATTCTAGGTGAATTCACTGATCATGATAAAGATGAGATATATTTCATAAATTATAATGTTTTGTCTTTGTAGGACTCTGCTGTTATTTGAACACAGTGACATTGTTGTTATCTCATTGCTTAGTGTTTTGTTCACTAGTTCTGGAGGAGGACCAGCCAAGGTAAAATTTTCCATTATCAGTGACTTGGAAGTGAAAAGAATAGTTGTAAAATATTATCCAAAGCAAAAAATCTTATCTTTTACCATTGTATAGTAATGCAGGGGCATTTTATACTATTCTACATTTTTCTTACAGAAACATTTTTCATCTTTTTACTTTTTATTTTAAAATGATTATAAAGTCCTTGGACATAGCAAAAATCGATGTATCTTTCACTCAGCTTCCCTGAGAGGTAACTTCTTATCCAACAAAAGTACACTCTTAAAAACCAGGAAATTGACATCCGTACACTCCATAGACCTTGTTCAGGTTACACCAGTTTCACACAACTGGGTATGTATAGGTTTATGTGTAACCACCACAGCCAAGATAGCAAACTGACACATCACCACAAAGCTCTGTATGCTGTGCCCATACTCCCGTTTCCTACCTCATTCATAAATTATTTTTGTCTTTACTTCTCTTTTCCCTGTAAATTATTTTTGGAAAATACATGTGAGCTTGTTATATTTAAAGTCTGAGTACTTGGCACATACCTGAAATCAGCACTCAGGAGACTGAGACAGGAAGATCACCATAAGTTCAAGGCCAGCCTGAACTACATAGAGAGACCCTGTCTCAAAAATAATAACATACATACATACATACATGCATACATACATAAATCTGAGTAAAATGACCAATAAATACATGAAAAAATGTTCAGCTTCACTGGACATTAGAGAAATCCAAATTAATGATGAGATTTTTATCTTACCCCAGAAAGAATGGCCATCATGAAGAAATATATAATAATAAATGCTGGAGAGGCCACAGGGGGAAAGTGGAACCTTTCTACATTTTTGGTGAGAATATAAACTAGTATAACCATTATGGGAATTTCTCAAAAAACTAAAAATAGAATTCCATTTGACCCAACTATTCCCCTTCTAAGTATCTTCCCAAAAGAGTTTAAAGAATTATTTTACAGTGATCCATGCATAGCCATGTTTATAGCAGCAAAATTTACAATATCTGAATCTCAGAAGTAGCCTATATATCTATCAGCAGATGAATAGATAAATAAAAATGGTATTTACACCAGTAGAGTACTACTGTACCATAAGAAAGATAAATTTGAGTTATTTGTAGGAAAATGGATGCACCTTGAGACCACCATGTTAAGTGAAATAAATCAGACACACACATATTGCATAGTTTCTCCTAAGAGCAAAATAAAAAATGGATAATATAAGTAGGGAACTAGATCTTTCTCAAAGAGAAAGAGGATCAAGAGATTGGCAAGAGGGGGAGTAGGGGAGAAGATGTGAAAAGAATTAAAATGTGTTATGCATATGTACCAACTCCACACAAGAAATGTAAACATTATGTACTGCAAACATGTATTAATAATTTTTTTGTGTGGGTATCAGGAATTGAACTAAGGACCCTGCGCTTGCCAGACAAGCACTGCATCACTGAGCTATATCCCGGCCTCAATAAGAAAATTTTTAATTAAAAAAAGTCTGATGAACATTTGTCCAACATTTTGCTATTTAGTATCCCTGTATATCTTAAGCAATTCAATTATCCACTTTTTTAAAATGAGTTGCAAGTCTACAATTCTAAACTGTGGGAGCCACAGTGTTTCTGTTTTACCAAATTAAAACTTTCCAATGTGTGGTACATTGTCCTAGACACAGGAAAAGAGAAGTAAAGACAAAGATAATAATCTCTGTTCTGCAGGAAAATGTCAAGCTGTCTAATCAAGGGAGAAAAATAAAATCACCACACGAACAAAGTAACCTGCCAGATAGAGCATGGTAAGAAAACACCTGGCTGTCAAATTAGGTGGTTAATACTGAGGCCTAGGCAACCATTTTACCCTTCCCCCTCACCAATGGAGCACTCCAAAATTTCAAGTGTGTTACAGTTTTGTGTGTTTAAAAAGAAAAAAGCTGGATATGTTGACATGTGCCTGTAATCCTAGCACTGAGGCAGGAGGATTGCACGTTCAAGCCCAGCAAGCACAACGTAGACCCTGTCACAAAATAAATTTTAAAATGGCTGAACTGTTTTGTTTTGTCTTATTTGGAGGCAAGATCTGTGTCAGTTCAAAGGCCCTGAGTTCAATCCTTAGTGCCACACACCACACAGTCTTTCCGTACAATAAAATAATCTACAGTATAATGTAGAAAAGAACTTTCTGAGCATTAAAACAGTGGGGGAAGCTTAGCAACAGAAATGACCAAAAGTAAAGTTTTACATGTCTTTTAAAATATCAATCACGTCAGTTAAAAAACACTTAAGTTCCACAAAAGAAATAGTGTTCCCTAATATGTGGACGGCTCTTTTAAAAAAAAAAGGAAAGCAGAAGAGAAACTATTACTAGAAGGAAGGTAATAGGGAGAGGGAATGTAAGGGAGGGCAATGGGGGCAAGTAGATACGATCAAATTATGTTATATGCATGTATGAAAATATGCCATATTGAAACTTAGTATCTTGAAAAGTTAATATGCAGGAATAAAAACACATTTAGAAAATACAAATTCGAAAATAAAAAAAAAAGCTTGACAGCTCTAATGATGAGATATGAAAATATAGATCTTACAAAACCTTTCGGTAATGAATCAAAGATCTGTCCAGAACTCTTGTGATTTTTTTTTCTATGATTCTGAAGCACTACACAACTCTCAGTTACCTTCTCTGTTAGTAAGGGATTATTATCATCTCTGTTTTATTGGTCTTTCAGTTTTCTGAGACAGGGTCTCACCATATAGTGCAGGCTGACCTTGAACTCCCTTATGTAGCCCAGGCTGCCTCGAATTCACAGCAACCCTCCTGTCTCAGCTTCCCAAGTGCTGGGATTACAAGCGTGTGCCACCATGCCCAACCCAGTATATTTATAATGTACTTATGTGTAAATACATGGGGCATGATATATACAGTATTATATATATATATGGAAATAACCTGTAAATTTGTAAATATAAAATGTATAGTACTAATAGTTTAGATTTTTTTATACCTAACTTTCTGAAATATTTACATAAATGAGGCTAGTATGTCCTTTCTATAATTTTATCATGATTCTTCCACTAAAATGAGAACAGAAACTTTAAAAACTTACAATTTAAGAGATTTACGCCTTTACTGGATCTTAAAAATGACTTTTCTAGTGCTGCCTGCTTTAGCTCAGTTGGTTAAGGCCCCACTCTGTAAACGTGAGGTTGTGAATTCCATGCCAGAGGCAGCAAAAAAAAAAGACTTTTCTAATTTTCTTAGCAGGGCTTCCTGATTCTTTTTCCTTAGAATGAGTGTAATGGCCTCTATCCCTTGCAAGTTATACAGTATAAAAAATCCCTACTAGTTGGGGTTTTTCAACCAGATTTAAAGTAGCATTTAAGAAGATTGATTCCATAAACCTTAATGGTTTGTTCATATTAGTATGCCTAGCCATGTTAACAAGGAAGTAGTTTAAGTTGTCAATATTAGGTGTCTTAAATATTCTACAAGATTTTTTGAATCACTTTATTTTTATATCTTACTGTTAGTACTGTAAACATATAAAGGACTTTAATGTCATTTTCATTTAATGTTATTTTTTATTTAAATTTTTTGTAATGTTTTTCTTTAGCATGTGTGTAGTTGTTATATTAAGAATCAACCCTTGAAAACACTATCCTTGTATTTTTTTTTTTTCTCCTTTTCAGACCAGGGGAGCTGCTTTTTTCATTATTGCTGTAATCTCTTTACTGCTATTTGACAATGATGATCTCATGGCTAAAATGGCTGAGCACCGTATCCTTTTGCGGCAGATGAGAGTTGTGTAAAGACTTGCAGAATAATAGAAGACTGCAGAATGGGGAAGAAGAGATGAATGAACTAAACTGATCAATCATGAATGGAACCTCATAAATTAGAGTAGACATCTTCATTATTCATATAATGAACAGTTTCATTCTGTTAAATGTTATAGAGCATTCAGTATTTCCTAACAATACTCAAAAGTTCAGAAATTCATACATTGAAAGAATATTTTAGAATACCCAGTGCTACAATACCAACATTTCAGTTTTCTCATCTGGTTTTCATTTTCTTACTGTAAATTATTGCTGCCAGTTCAACCTCCAGTCATCTCTTACATAAATCCACCTCTCTGGTCAAATATGTTTACTGACTTTTTTCTGACTTTATTTGTGCCATATTTCCTATCTATATGCCATTGCCCACTCTAATCATGAGAACTCAGAACACCCATTTAGGCTTTTCTTGCTACTGATGTGATTGTCCTAAGAGCTTATTAGTAAGATAATACATAATTGTCACAATGAGGGAGGGAAGCATGATTTTAATGAAGCTGCAGGTTGCTTGTGATACAACATGTATTCCCCACCTAACCACTTTTATTTGCTGCTTGGTTTGCTGGTGCTATGTAGTTAGTGACTTAGGTGACAAGTTCGAGACTGATTTTATTGGCCAGGTATGGTGGTACACACCTATAATCACAGCACTTGGGAGGTTGAGACAGGAGGATCCCCACACGTCTGAGGCCAGCCTGGAGTGCATAGTGAGTACATAGTAATAACCTGTCTTTAAAAAAAAAAAAAAAACCTGACTTTATGTTAGTTTAAGAGTACAACCTTAATTCTGTTGGACAGGAGTGGTTCAGGGATATGCCTTGCACTTGTCTCTTTGTTGTATAACGCGTCTATGTTTTGGAGGTAAAGTACTAAAATTTAGCCAGTGTATCTTGCCATTATTATACTTGTTTTGGAGCCATTCCAACTTACACATTATTTGTCAGAATTAAATTTTAGATTATTTGGGTTTGTTTTTAAGAAAAACATTGTTATTTAGGGTATTAAGGTTTGGGGTACTAGTCTGCATGCAAACCAAAATAATGCAACCAAGATTTCTAGAGGAGTTTAAGTTCACAGAGTTAATATTTGGAATTTTTTTCCTTTACTATAATTTCCTTAGCTGAAGGACATCATGACAGTGCTCTAACTCACATGCTTTACACAGCAATTGCCTTCTTAGGTGTGGCAGATCACAAGGTATGTTCTTTGTTGCTAACATAATCAAAAGATTCTGAAAAGTAACAGCAACTATAACTTTGTTTTGTTTTGAGAGAGAGTCTCAGTAGTTCAGGTTGACTTTGAACTCACTTTGTAGCCCAGGCTGACCTCAAACTCATGGAGTTCCTCCTGCCATGTGCTGGGAAGATAAGTGAGCACCACACCTGGGTAGGTGCATTTAAATTATTAGGATGCACAGCTCAGTAGTAGCCCTCTTGCTTACCATCAACAAGGCTCTGAGTTGGAGCCTTGGCCCTATAAATCAACTTTTTTTAATTAAGTAAAATAAGTACCAGTAATTTTAATATACCTTGTCACTTAAGTAGTTAAGTAATTGAGAATGTGAAAAAAAACACCAGTTCCACTTCTTCAAATATATATTTAAGGATTGAATATTGTCTGTTTCTGATGAGACTTAATCTCATTTTGCTTACAGGGTGGAGTACTGTTGCTAGTACTGGCTTTGTGTTGTAAAGTTGGTTTTCATACAGCTTCCAGAAAGCTCTCTATAGATGTTGGTGGAGCCAAACGGCTTCAGGCTTTATCTCAACTTGTTTCTGTGCTGCTTTTGTTCCCATGGGTCATCGTTCTTTCTGTGACAACTGAGGTAAGAGCAAGAATGTATTGGTTGTAACTGAAACAAATTACTATTACTTACAGATTTCTATTTGCTTTGGTGGTTTTGTTTCAGGGGTTTATTTATTTGTTTTGAGGCAGTCTTGCTTTGTAGTTCAGACTGGCCTTGAACTTAATGTGTAGTCCAGGTTGGCCTGGAACTCAGTGATCCTTCTGCCTCATCCTCCCAAATGCTAGAATTAGAAGTATGTACCACCACTTAGCTCTGTTCAGTTCATTGCATTTTCTTTTACATTGTGATTGGAAGTAGCTAAAAGTATCTTTGCTTTTCCTTTGTAGTTTTGTAATTTGGAGCTAATTTTATTTTTTATAATAAACACAAGTCAAATATTACCATATTAATGCATCTTTCATATTCCTATGGCCCAAAGAATTAGGTGAAGAAAAGTTAGTCTTAGGCTCAGAGATTCTAGATCGCTTAGTATTTATAAAATTATTCAACAATGCTTTCTTTTAAATACTTTAGGAAATAGTGGAGAAATGTATCAGTATCTCATATTTCTTATATGTTAGCATTCTATGAATCATGAGAATATTGGTTTATACATAAAACAAAACAAAAACATCTTACAAAGTGTGAACTTTATATATACATGTATATAGTATTGACCCGTTTCTGTTTGTTTTTAATTTCTAGAGTAAAGTTGGGTCTTGGTTTTCGCTCATTATGCCTTTCACAACAGTTATCTTTTTTGTTATGATCCTGGATTTCTATGTGGATTCTGTTTGTTCGGTCAAAATGGAGCTTTCCAAATATGCCCGCTGTGGATCCTTTCCCATATTCATTAGTGCTCTGCTTTTTGGAAATTTTTGGGCACATCCAATAACAGACCAGCTTAGGGCTATGAACAGAGGCACACACCAGGAGAGTACAGAGCACGTCCTGTCTGGAGGAGTGATCGTGAGTGCTGTGTTCTTCATTTTGTGTAAGCATTTTCCCCTTGTTTTTATTTTAACAAATTTCCTTTTTATGAATTCTGATGTTCAAATCACTTACTCAGTTCTGGAAATTGTTCAGCGCTTGCATTTCATTGCTTGCTGGCAGTTACTATGTTGGTTTCGGATAGCTTTAACTTTTTAAAACTTCTGTAATATACTTCTCTTCTTTTTGTAGCTGCCAACATCTTATCATCTCCCTCTAAGAGAGGACAGAAAGGTACCCTTATTGGATATTCTCCTGAAGGAACACCTCTTTATAACTTCATGGGTGATGCTTTTCAGCATAGCTCTCAATCAATCCCTAGGTTTATTAAGGAATCACTAAAACAGATTCTTGAGGAAAGTGACTCTAGGCAGATCTTTTACTTCTTGTGCTTGAATCTGGTAAGATTTTTAAATATTAGTGGCATGTCTTAAAATTTTAATTTTAATAAGTATTTTAATTTTGACATAATGATATCATTTTAGTACTTCATAAATTTCTGATAGAGATGGTCTGAAATTTATATTTTCTCTAAGTAGTGTTAGTTAGGCTCACAGGACCATATCCAGACTACTTAAGTAAACATGATATTATGGAACCATTTAGTATGTTATTTTGAACCCATAAATCAAGTATTTTATCTCCTGATATCAGATAAAATATCACATATTTTATCTCCTGATAGGATGTCACTATAGACCACTGATCGCTAACATTTTACATCCTCGTATATTGATTTTTGCAGATATAAATAAAACTACTATGCCTCCTTTCAAATAGCTTGTAAAATGAATATATCTAATTTAGTATAGTTTTTTACAGTTTTTATAAAATGAGGTTTCTACATAAGTGGCAGTTAACTAAAGAAGCAGATTTTAAACCAGTCTTCTGAGAAGCTTTTGGTAATAAAAGGTTAAAATGCTCATGATTAAATTCTGATAAATCTTAAATCTCTATTGTAATGTATTTCCTAATATACTTCTCTAATATTATTTTAAAACATTTTTTAGCTCTTTACCTTTGTGGAATTATTCTATGGTGTGTTGACCAATAGTCTGGGTCTGATCTCAGATGGATTCCACATGCTCTTTGATTGCTCTGCTTTGGTCATGGGACTTTTTGCTGCTCTGATGAGTCGATGGAAAGCAACTCGGATTTTCTCCTATGGGTAGGTAATTGGCTATCAGATAACATGGTACAATGAGAAAATCAAGGTACAAATTCCAAGTAAGGGGATAAAAATACTACTTTTAATGGAGATAATTTTCAGGTCTTCATTTTTCTTTAGTTTGAAGTAGATAAGAGAATATGAACTAAGCATTTGATAAATACTGAATGATAGTAAGCTGGAGGTTAAACTCTAGCAAATCCTTTTCATGGGCAAAAAGCAAGTTAAAACTTTAAGATCTTTGCTCATGGTGAGCATGTTTGTGTTTTTTGTGTTTTGTTTAGGAAATGGAATATACATGGTTGTTTAAAAGACTTCTTTTTGTTTTTGTTAAAAAGAATGTTCAGAATTTGAAGAGGCTATACATAAAAATGCTTATTAAATACAGTAATGTCAGAATCTTGCTGGGTGTGGTGGTACACACATGTAATCCCAGCACTTGGGAGGCTGAGGCAGGAGGATCATTGAGAGTTCAAGACCAGCCTGGGCTACAAAGTGAGCTGAAGGCCAGCCTGAACTGCATAGTGAGGCCCTGTCTCAAAAAGACAAAAAAAAAGTCCTTTGTGCAAAGTATTTTGATAAGAACACTAAATTAATAAATTTGACTCTCACTCTAATATTTCTTTAATGTTTGATGAATCAAAAATACAAATAGTTTTGGTACAAAATTTAAAAATCTATGTTTCATGACAGATGCGGAGCATAGCAAGGGTTTAATGAAGACAAATTCTTGCTAAGAATTTTTGTAAGAAACACTTTGAATATGTAAAATTTCAATAGATATATGTGTGGAAGGACTTCTTAGCATTAATATGATATTTAAGTATTAGTAATTTTCTATTTAGTCATTTGAAATTATGGGCTTGTTTCTTCATTTGTAAAATAGTGATGTCTATACTAAAGTATAAAGAACTTACTTTCCTTTTCTAAAATTATTGTGTTCTTAGGTATGGCCGAATAGAAATTCTCTCTGGATTCATTAATGGACTCTTTCTAATAGTAATAGCTTTTTTTGTGTTTATGGAGTCAGTGGCCAGATTGATCGATCCTCCAGAGTTAGACACAAACATGTTGACAGTAAGTTTTTTCTTATTTGAATTTCTACTCTACTTACATAGTTTTTCTAGTTGTGTTTATTGATCTAGAAGACTTTATTTTAGTCTCATTGAAACCAACAACTTACTTTCTTGCTTCATAGTATCTGTCTCTTGTCCCATGATTTTTCTGTCTGCTTGCTGCTTTAGTGACCTACAACTAGCCACATGGTCTGAAAATACTAAACAGAAAATTTTATAAATAAATAATTCAAAGTGCTTGTTTATTGTTTTGTTTTGTTTTGTTTTGTTTTGTTTTGTTTTGTTTTGTTTTGTTTTGAGACAGGGTCTTGCTACATAATCCAGGCTGACCTTCAACTCTCACTGTGTACCCCTGGCTGGCCTCAGTCATGAGGATCCTCCAGCCTCAGCCTCCCAAGTGCAGGGTTACAGGCATGTACCATCATGCCCAGCTAATAATTCCAAAGCTTAACTGGCTTCTATTACATGTTTATAATTGTTCCACTTTATTACTAGCTATTACTGTTAAACTTTTATTGTGGGTAATATACAAATTAAACTTTATCATAAGCATGTATGTGTAGGAAAAGATACAGTATATATAGGGTTTGATGTAATCATGGTTTCATCTGCTGAGGGTTTTTTTGGTTTTGGGGGGTTTTGTTTTTGGTTTTTTTTGGTAGTACTAGGATCATTGGGGGTCTTAACATATCCCCCAAGAATAAGGAAAGACTATTGATATTTGAATTGCTAAATCTTAGAAATTCATTAATCCTTTTCTCCAATATTTCAGTAGTTAAAATATTAGAATATATTATAAAACATACAATATAGGTTTCTGGCTTTTTTAATGTTTTTGTTTGGAGATGTATTTTTAAATACCTGAGGAAATTTGTATAATATTAAAGATAAAATCAGAAGAAAAAAAAATTTTTTTTTTTTTGGTCCTAAGGATCGAACTCACAACCTTGTGCTTGCCTGGCAGGCGCTTAAGCTACTGAGCTAAATCCCCAGCCCCCAGAAAAATTTTTTTAAAGTGTGATGATTTTGCTCCATAGCTTATTTCACTGCTGTTCTTCCCATGCTTCCACACCTTCTCGTGTTCTGTTTCCAATGGTCATCGCGCACCCCTCCTCTGCCACCTTACAGCCTCCCTCAAGATTCTGCTCACCTGTTCTGTCTTCCAGCCGTTAATCACTCTGGCTGTGTAGTCCCTCCCACAGTTATTCCCACTGAACTTTGGGGTCTCCTTTTAGCAACACTGTTGCAGTTTAGTTAGCCATTCTTCCACAAGTAAAATGTGTCTTAATTTAGGACCTGAATCGTGTATCATTAACACTTTAATTTTATCATCTGCTTAATAATAGGAAAATTAGCAATTAATTGTCAGATCACTAAAAGCAGTTCTGAATCTTGTTCCTGGAAGCATTCATTAGTATTAAATGTTTTTGGGGTACAGTTTAAAAATACATATTGAATCTTTAAATGCTCTTTTCTTTTTTTTATGGTACTAAAAATTGAACCAGGGAGCACTGAGCTACATCCTGCACCCTTTTTATTTCTTGAAACAAGGTCTAGCCTCAAATTTATGATCCACCTTTCAGCCTCCCAGTTAACTGGGATTACAGGCATGTGCCACCACACCTGGCAATGCCTGCATGTTTTAACCTTTAGTGTTTACCATACAGAAGCACTGAGAGAATAAGTTGCATGGTTAACATGTGTAAGACCATGATTTTAATCCCCAGCAACAAAAAGAAAAAAAATCATACAAAAACATTTACACAAATATTTAGAACTACGTGATTTGTGTTTATAATAGTGAAAAAATGGGGCTGGGGATTTAGCTCAGCAGCATAAGCGCCTGCCTTGCAAACACACAGTCGTGAGTTCGAACCCTGGTACCGATTTAAAAAAAAATGAAAAAAATGGAAATAAACCTGTGGGTACCACTTAAAGGATTAAATACATTTCTTGCCCATATAATGAAATATTATACAGCTACTATAAAGAATGAGATAGTTACTGGCATGAAAAATATCTACAAGATGTACAAAGTGAAAAATTGCAAAATAATGCAATTATTTTATTGGTTTTAAAATGCTTACATGTATATAGAAGATACACTATTTTCTTAGTTGGAAGTAACTTGAGAGCAGTATTTCTCAGTAGAGAAGTACTTATAAGGTGATAGACCTTCTGTAAGCAGTATTTGATTTCATTCAGTCTCATTAACTCATAAACTTATAAAGCTAACTGGAATTTTAAATTATGCCAGATCAGTAGTCTGAGTCACAAGAAGTAAATAAGGGGGAAAAAAAGTAAATAAGTCCCATGCATGTCTAGTAAATCTTTTCTTTACTCTGCTGAAAAATGGTTAAAATTGTTTGTATTCTTCATTTTTATATTTGCTTTTTATAAAACAAATCGATTTCTCTAAAGAAGAAAACTGTAGATAAATGTAAATTAGTAGTATGGTGAGCTACTATTCAAAATAATTTTGTGAAAGAAGATAATCAAAGGTAACTGTTTATCCTTTGGAGTATTATTGTGGCACTATTAAGTTCAGATAATTTTATTCACTTTGTTAAAAATTCAAGAGATTGCTACTGCATGTTGCACTTTCATTATCCCTTTTTTACTTTTCTATAATGGCACAGTTAATAGTAAAGGCCAAGCTCGGTGGTGCATAGTGTGATCTCAGATACTCAGAAGGCCGAGGCAAAAAGATGGGAAATGCAAGGGCAGCCTGGGTAGTTAGCTGGACCCTGTCTCAAAAGACACAACAAAAAATTAATTAGTAGAAGCCATGGGAGACTATATTTAAAACCTACTAGTTAATATGTTACAATCATTATCACAGGTACTGTTGAAATTTACCTAGTTATAAAAGCAAGAGTAGAAATGGAGTGTGTATTTGCCGTGCTGAGCAGTGCTTTCAAGCTCAATGAATAAACAAAAACTTTGCACCATTTATTTATACATAAGCCAAGTACACTTATAAACCAAGTACATATCATTTTTAATCACTTAAATCCAAATTTGTCACTTTTGATTGATATTTGAAAGTTAAAAGGATTCTTCTAAAATTCACATATTTAACATTTTGTACCTGTGGAACTTAGGGTATACTGTTAATATTTTCAGAAGTATAAACAAAAATATATAGTTATATAAGTTTAAATAACAAGTTTATTTTTTAAATTACAAATTTAAAGATTCTGTTTTCTCCTTTTGCTAGCCAGTGTCAGTTGGAGGACTGATCGTAAACCTTATTGGTATCTGTGCCTTTAGCCATGCCCATAGCCACAGCCATGGAACTTCTCAAGGAGGCTGTCACTCATCTGATCACAGCCACTCACACCACACACATGGACACAGTGATCATGGGCACAGTCACAGCCATGGACCCTCAGGTGGAGGCATGAATGCCAACATGAGGGGTGAGTCCTTGCAAAGCACTACCTTGCCTTTCTCCTTGTTCTCAATTGATATTGTGTTTGCTTTTATTAAATATTGACCATCTTAGGGCTGGGGATTTAGCTCAGCAGCAAAAGCACCTACCTGGCAAGCATGAGGTCATGAGTTCAATCCCCAGTACAAAAAATAAAAAATAACCAAAAAAATATTGACCATCTTATACAGCTGCATTTTTAAAAAGCAGTATGTGGCAGCCAGGTAGAGTGACACATGCCTATAATCCCAGTACTAAGGAGGGTGAGGCAGGAGGATAGCAAATTTGAAGCCAGCCTGTGCCACATAGCAAGTTCAATTCCAGCCTGGACTACATAGTTAGACTCTTCCTCAAAAAAAAAAACCAAAACAGTATGTGGCCCAAAAATATATCTGAAGTTCTATAGAAAATACACAAGCTTTTATATAAGTAAAATAGAATATTACTCAACCTTAAAAAAAAAATCCTGTAATATTCAACAGCATTGATTAACCTTGAGGAGATGATGGTAAGTAAAATAAGTTTGTCGGCCCAGGGATTTAGCTCAGCAGCATAAGCAGCTGCCTTGCAAGTGTGCGGTCATGAGTTTGATCCCTGGTACCAAAAAAATAAAATAATCTTGTCACATAAACATAGTTACTAAACGCTTCCACTAATATGATGACATTCATAGAATTAAAGCACAAGAGTGGTGGTGACTCATGAGGGAGAAGTGAAGATTACTAGTCAACCTTAGCAGGCTCAAGCTTCAGTTAAGCAAAGTCAGTTTTGGAGATTACTATGTAACATTGTCTACAAGCACCAAGGATGTGTGGTATGGTCCAGAGGATACAGCTCAGGTTAAGTGTTCTCACCACAGTAAAGAAAATAGGAAAATGAAGGGGCTGTGGATGGAGCTTAGTGGTGTAGTGCTTGCATAGCAAATGTGAGGGCCTGGGTTAGATCACACAAACAAAAGAGGAGGAAAGGAAGGGAGAGCAGGGGAATGAGGGAGAGAAAAGAGGAAAAGAGAGAAAGAATGCATTTGTTCATAAATTCCATTTCTAAATAAATTGTTGTAACTTTAGAGTCATTGTGTTTTGTGATACTGAGGAATAATCCAGACCCTTAAACTTGCCTAGCAGATTAGTACCTCTACCACTGAGCTACAGCCTCGGCCCCAGTGGAATCATTTTTATAGTGACAGCTGAATAAATACTGATTGCAGGGAAAGACTGAAGTATACTATTATGAATGCTCACTAAAAAGGGAGGGGGTTGTTATATGATAAATATGGGAGTTTATTAATCTCTTTTTCCTGTTTAGTATAAAGAACTTATGTAAGTCAAAAACCGATTCAAGCATGAGTTTTTGGATGCCTGCCCAAACAAACCAAAGAATCTTAAACTTAGCACTCCATGTCCTTGGTTTGCCACATCCTTACCTTTTCACTGTGCTCAGAATGCCTTGAAACTGACCCGTCTTAGGCATTACCAGCCACTAGCAAAGTGCGTGGTGCCTAGTTGCTACCCAGCAATATTGGTAGAATAGATGAAAAATTCAATTAGATGCCCTTAATTTGTAATGTTCTTATATATTTTATCTGTAGGTGTATTTCTGCATGTTTTGGCAGACACACTTGGCAGTGTTGGTGTGATCGTGTCTACAGTTCTGATAGAGCAGTTCGGGTGGTTCGTTGCCGATCCCCTCTGTTCTCTTTTTATCGCTGTGTTAATATTTCTCAGTGTTGTCCCACTGATTAAAGATGCCTGTCAAGTTCTGCTTCTGAGGCTGCCGCCAGAACATGAAAAAGAACTACACACTGCTTTAGAAAAGGTACTGTATACAGTTTTTTCACTAACATTTTTCATTTAAAAATGGCATTCCAAGTTAAGTTGACCTCACAAATATGTGAATAGAGAAAATATGTATAAATACATATAAAACGTGAATGAAAATATATTTTTACTTAAAGGACATGAAAGACGGACCAGTTAAATGAGAAGCAATACTTTCTTCAATGGGAACATTGTCATGAAAATGTTGATTTTCTTTTTTTCTAAATCTTGATTCAGTTGCCTCTCATTAGGAGTTTGTTTGTTGTTGTTGTTTTGGAGGATCGATAATCCAGTATTATTTGGAGTTGATTTGGAAAAATCAGGATTTGAAAATAAATAAAAAGGTACCCATAAATTTATAAAATTAGTAGAATCATTTTTACAGCTTTAAAGTTACAGAATTAACATACAAAGCTAACATTTTGTCCTTCCACAAGAATAAACACATAAATCAATTTTTTAAAAAATAATAGTTTGTAAGACCTGCTGGCATGTGCCTGTAATTCTAGCTCCTGGGGAAGCTAAGGCAGGAGAATCACAAATTCAGTGCTAGACTGGGAAACTGTGTTTGTGTGTGTGTGTGTGTGTGTGTGTGTGTGTGTGTGTGTGTGTGTGTTTAAGACAGGGTCTTATTATGTAATCCAAGCTGACCTTCAACTCACATATTCCAGGCTGGCCTCAAACTTAAGGGGATCTTCCTGCCTCAGCCTGCTGAGCACTGGGATTGTGCCACCTACCATGCCCAGTTTACTGTGAAACTTTGTCTCAAAATAAAATTTTAAAAAGTACTGGGGATGTAACTCAGTGGTAGAGCACCCATGGATTCAATTCCCAGTACCATGTGTTGTAGTCAGGGGTTGTGCAGAGAACAATTAGAATCAGGGCACGGAGTTTATAATATTATTTTTATGATGGTCACCCATAGTTAACACAAGAAAATGCAGGAAATCTATCCGCAACATTAAAGACATAGAATATTCAGCCAAGGGCCTGAATCCCACAGCAATGTTCCACATGAGTCCAGATGAAGACCCAGAGCTCACGACAATGCTTCCCATGAGTCCAACTGGAGGTCTAGAGCACACAAGGACTCATGTCAGTCTCTTTTATGGATCCGTGCTGGGAAGGCCAGGTGATCTTCCTGCCTTAGCCTCCCAGGTGCTAAGATTAGAGGTGTGTGTCACTCCTACATAGAGGGACCCTGTCTCAAATAGTAAAAAAGAAACAAGTACAGAATAGGATATTTTAACCACATGGCTTGCCATTTCAAAGTAATTGGAATCTACTGCTGAAAAGTTGCCTTCATAATTATGGGATGTAGTGTCATCCATTAAGTACATTTCTAGAATTGAACATAAAGTCAATTAAGATTTAAACAAAAGCAAATAAAAAGAAACAACAACAATGAATGTAATCCTTATATACTGAAAACAAGTACTAATAAAAGTTTTTAAATTAATTTTAAAAACAAGGAAATGTTGGCTTTCTGAATTTTTTTCTTTTTTGTGTGCTGGAGAGCAAACCCACATCCCTATGCATTCTAAATACGTGCTTTATCATTTGACCTACATCCCAGTCATGGCATCATGACTGTTTAAATTATAGCAACTAATTTGTTTTCATAAATAAAATTAGAAAAGTTTTTTCACTTTATACCTCAAATTTACAACCTTTCTGCCTTAGCCTCCCAGAGTGCTAGGATTACTAAGGTGTATCCTCACACCCAGCTTTTTTTTTTAATTTTGAGACAGGGTCTTACTACATTGCTCAAACTTTTTAGATTCTCCTGTCTCAGGCTTTCAAGAAGCTGGGATTACAGGTGTGTGCCACTGTAACTGGCATCTAACAGTTTTAACAATAATGTAGTATTATATTACATGGGTAGCAATAATTTAACTGATCCTCTGTTGTCAGACTTGGAGGATATCTTTTGGATGTGTTCTCTTATATGTTACTGCATGTAAAGGTGATGTTTACAATAGGCAAATTATTCATTATAGCAGTGAAGGACACCTTTACTTGAAGCTAGTTATCTTTCTCTTGTTCTTCCCACTTGTGGCATTTTGTTTGGTTTTGTTTTACCCTAATGCTTCATAGACCAAAGAATCTGTGTTTACTTTCTAGCACAAAACATCCCCATTGTTAAGTAAGTTAGCCTGTAAGAACATTTATATCACCTCTCCTTTTATTTGACAGATACAGAAAATTGAAGGATTAATATCATATCGAGACCCTCATTTTTGGCGTCATTCTGCTAGTATTGTGGCAGGAACAATTCATATACAGGTAACATCTGATGTGCTGGAACAAAGAATAGTACAACAGGTAATAATATTTCATTTTTTATAATTTCAGTTGAGATAATTCATACATAAAAGTGCCCAGATCATTCATCATTCACCTCAGTAGTTATTTACTTTTCAAAAAAAATCTTTTAAGGTTGGGTACAGTAGCATGGATTTGTAATCCCAGCACTAGGGAGACTGAAACAGGAAAATCACTGCAAGTTCAAGGACAGCCTTGATTACATAGTAAATTCAAGGCCAGCCTGAACTATATAGTGAGACCCTGTTGCAAAAACAAAACAAAATCTTGTAGCAGTCTTAATAGTAAAACAACTTATTCTTACATTTAGATTTAATATCCAAAGAATGCTTGCAGTTTAGTTTTGGTTAATGTAAAAAAAATTCACTTGTGATCCATTTTGGTTCCCAGAAGATTTTAAGGAAATGTTACTGTAAATATATCTTCAAATTAATAGGACCTGGGATGTAGCTCAGCAGCACAGTGCCTGCCTGGCAAATGCAAGGTCCTGAGTTCAATTCCAGGTACTAAAAAGAAAAAAATTAGTGAATTAATTAATTAATAAATAATAAGCAAGTTGACAGTATATACTGTATTTGGATATATGGATCAAAATAGTTCTGTAAGCCCAGCATCATGGCACAGACCTGTAATCCTAACACTCCAGGTAGCTGAGGCAGAGGATCAGGAGTTAGAGCCCAGTGTAGGCAGTGAAGCATTTTAGTAAGACCTTGTCTTAAAACTAAAATTAAAAAAGAGCTGAGGATTTAGCTCAGTGGAGAGGCTCTTTGTTCAATCCCTGCCAAAAAAAAGTTCTATAACCTAAGCTAACTGTGCCAGTGCGAAACCATAGATGTCCTTTCTCCTTGTGTACTTTAATGTCAGGTCAGGGCTGACTTGAATGCAGTAGTGCCTCCAACTAATTGATCACAGCCAGTTACAGTTTTCTTCATTCCCTTTCCCCTCCCACTGCTTCACTGATCAGCAGCCTAAAATAAACAAATGTCAGGTCAGTAATTTAATGACCTTCCTAGAGATCTATTTAACATTCTGACTGAATAGTAAATATTACTGTGAAGTTTTATCTTTGACTGTCTTTATCTGTAAAATATTAATTATTTAAGATGTGTACAATGCATCACTCTAAATAGGTTACAATGTCTGGTTTTTGTAACAGGTTACAGGAATACTTAAAGATGCTGGAGTAAATAATTTAACAATTCAAGTAGAAAAAGAAGCATACTTTCAACATATGTCTGGCCTAAGCACTGGATTTCATGATATTCTAGCTATGACAAAACAAATGGAGTCCATGAAATACTGCAAAGATGGGACTTACATCATGTGAGATAACTCAGGAGTACCCCTGGGGTATCAGCAATGAACATTAAATAACTCAGTGTTTGTAATAGTGCTTGAAGGAAAAAAATTGCACATAATTGTACAAAACCTTTTAAAGCTCACTCCTACTTGGAGATTGGATCAAGGAATCTTTCTTAAAGAAAATTTAAATACAGAATAAAACATTGATACAAGAAAAATAATTACCACATTTGAATTATGTGTATGAAAGGAACTTTACCATTTGAGTGAACATGATATATCACATCATCTTCAAAAATGGACACATGATGGATTCTAATGAAGACCAAAATTACTTCTGTTTACTTTCTACCAGAAAGCATCTCCATTGTAAATATGTATTTATATGTTTATTACAAAGACCCAAATGAAAAGTTTTTAGTCATTTTTTTGCATAGCCTAAAGATAAAATAGGAATAAAAATTCTATATTTATGGATTTTCTGTATATAAAACTGATTTCTAATTATCATTGAAGTCCATAAGTAAAATCTATCTTGCCACTTTAAATGTAAACTAAATTATTTAGAAGAAACTGCAACCACTGATTTGAGATAAGCAGTGCAAACAGGAAAGTATAACATTACAGTTTTTGATGTATTACAAGACCAACCACTGTAAAATAAATTTTTTTACTTTTGGTAATTTTTGCAAATGAATAATTAATTTATTAAACTTAAGAACTCATGCTAAGTTGCATCCCTGCTACCCATTTGCCTGTCACCTTCCTCCAAAGTGAACACTCCATCTCCTGTTACAGCTGCCTTCCCAGCTGCTGTCAGGCTGGTGTCTGAGCAACCCCCCAGCCTGTTCCCATTCAGCAACTGCTTTATGCTATGGAGAGCCAGCTGAGAGGCATTAATAACTGCCGTCCAGAGCTCAGCGCTCTGCCTACCGAGATAACCGTTTTCTAATTCCTGGAAGATACAGATATATTTAAAAAATTCAAAGAATAGCTATTTCAAGGTTTAATAAGTAAAACTTGTCCATAAGCCTTTAGGCAATGAAATTAAAGTACCCTATAATTTTCTACAGTAATATCTAAGTTATATCTCCAATTTTAACTGTGTGCATAATCTGAGAAGACTTTTATGATAGATAACATATAATACATACAGTCTTATGAACACCAAAGAACATTGTCCAGAAGAAACTTTTATTATCTATTTATAAGCATCTGAATATTTTTATTCTTATACTAGGAATTTTGATAAGTAGGATGAATTCAGTATGGTTACTATTTTTCTGTCTCTGCCATAATGGCAAATGTGTATTATAAATCATATTTAATATGTGAGGAGTTTTAAAAATTGGTTGTTTTGATATTCCTTGTCTCCTTTAACATTTTTTGGTCCAGAATGTTAAGCACACATTAAAGTTTTTGAATGGCAGGAAAATTATTGCATTTTTTTGAGGTCTGCCCTGCATATTCAAATTGTAATGCAGTTTTTATATATTTAAAATATTTAAGTTGATGTTGAGGTAGAATAATTACAATACCAATGCCAAAAGTGTCATTTCCCTGCCAGGTATAGTGACACACACGAGTTATGCTGGCACTGAGGAGGCTGAGTCAGGATTACTGCAAGTTCAAGGCCAGCCTAGGCTACATAATGAGTTCAAACTTAACTGCATAGAAGCCAGAATTGTCAATTCCCTTATAAGACATACAGACATATATAAGCATATAAGGTGATTGAAAGCTATCAGTTGAAACTGAAGACGGGCATCAGGTTAAGGTGGCAGGTGGAATGTGGAGAAGGTGCAATATCAGAAGCACCGCGTTGATGGTTCCAACGCATGCAGACCATGACTTTTAATACCCAGATAGAAGCCAGCTTTCACTTGCCCCAAGAAGGGTGTTCAGGGATTGGACAGGGGCCCAGTGGTAGAGCACTTGTCTAGCACAGGCAGGGACAGAGAAGATGTTGCTGTCACTGATGTCTTCACCATGTGGTCTTACTGTTCTTACCAATTAAGGA
This sequence comes from Hydrochoerus hydrochaeris, assembly GCA_004027455.1. Taxonomy (NCBI): domain Eukaryota; kingdom Metazoa; phylum Chordata; class Mammalia; order Rodentia; family Hydrochaeridae; genus Hydrochoerus; species Hydrochoerus hydrochaeris. The sequence continues at coordinate 48,925 of PVLA01010622.1, forward strand.
GCTCGAAATTTCCACTTAGAATAAACTTTATGTTTTATGTATGTTTATTGCCAGGCATGGTGGTACACACCTGCAATGGCAGCACTTGGGGGGCTGAGGCAGGAAGATTTCCCTGAGTTCAAGGCCAGGTTGAACTACATAGTGAGACCTTGTCTCAAAAAATGAAAAATAAAAAACATATATGTATGTATGTATGTATGTTTATTGTTCTTTTAACATAATAACTAATAAAACTTCAAATTTTTCATTGCAGTCAGAAAAAAATTTAAGCTATGCATAGATACTTCTTACCAAAGAGATTATAGTTTTAATTTTTGTTTAAGGTTTTTGTTGTTGCTTTGTTTTGTTTTGTTTTTTGAGACCAGGTTTCACTATGCAGTTCAGGCTGACTTTAACCTCACATATAGTCCAGGCTGGCCTTGAACTCATGGTAATCCTCCTGCCTCTACTTTAAATTTTAGTCATGAGGGTCTCCTAAAAAATATCTGTGTTAATGCAGAGATGCATGGTTTTCTCTATTTGATGGTCAGATGGCCCAAACTCCCGGGGTAAGTGGTAGCTAGGTATGGTAGTGCATACCTATAATCCCAACACTTGAAAGGCTGAGGCAGGAGGATCACTTCAAGTTTGAAGCCAGCCTGGGCTACCTACTTTAAGAAGAGCGTGAGCCATATAGTGAGGCCTTGTGTGAAAGCAAACCAAGCCAAAAAAAAAAAAAAAATGTGGCACAAAGTCTCACCTCTGTCACTCATACACAGCTCTCCTCATTAGAAACTACTGCCATTTTGTACTTCTGGTATATCATTCCAGACATTTTATGAATATGCAAGCAAATAAACATTCTTCACTTAAAAGTTACTCCATTATGGAAGCATTAAAAGCATCCTCATTCTTTTTTTAGCTGCAGAGTAACCCAATTGATGAATTTTTTAGGCTGAATGTAATTGTTTAGTTATTTAAATAGCTATACACCACATACATGAATAGCCTTGTACAGACACCGTTTTGCATATGTGCAAATATGTATGTCAGATAAAGTCCTACAAGGGAAATTTTAGGTGAAAAGTTTGATACTTTTATAACAAAAGGAGATTGTCCCACCAGGAATGAGCCACATAAACCCATTCTTGGTTCAGTTTTGTTTAATCACAGCTTCCTGGTATGGAGGGAGTAGGCTGCCGGCTGCAAAGCAAAGTTAGAAGCATAGTTGTAATTTAAATACAAGGCTAAATGTCTATGGCTGTGCCTCTTTGACAGATAAGTAAACAAAGATCTGTTAAATAACCATAGGAGGGTTAAGGCATGAGATGAGTTATAGCACTTACATTTACAAATGCCTCATTTCGACCAGAGCTTCCCACTGTTGGCTGCCTTAATTCTGCGTGACAGCAGCTAAGGGTGTTTCAAAACCCTGAAGCTGTTGGGGGACATTAGATAAAAACCTTAACAACATACTGTTTCTGTCCTCATAAGAAGGTACTAATTAAGGGTATAAAGGTATTAAAGCCCAGGCATGATGGCTGCACCTATAGTCTCAGGTACTCCAGAGGCTGAGACAGGAGGATTCCCTTGAATCCAAGCAATTGAGGCCAGTTGGAGCCCTATCTCAAAAGAAAAAAATAAATAAATAAAAGGCAAAGGATGCTGGAAGAATAGAAAAGCAATGTTACCCCACATTCAAAAAACAAAAATTCTTTCTCTTGAGAGTTTAAAAAAACCTACGGAGGAGGGAGCATACCATGCTACTAATATGGAAAAATCAGTGGCTTTTGCTGTGACTGGGAAGCCTGGTTCATCCCTGTCCAGACAACTGGGCTTAAGCTCTGTGCTGCCCATTCCACAGCATCAGTCCTATCTTCCAGCGCTCTTCCCAGCAGCAGCTTGTAAAGCACAGCTGAGCACCAGCTCAGGCCACTTAACCACACTTTCAGTCCCTGCTTCATCCCAGCTTCCTGGCTAGGTTTTAGGCTCAGACTCCTCAGCCTTCCAAAACGGCACCTGCTGTGAGGCCCTGCATCAGAGACACTGAGAATGTGAGGCTATTTTCTGTCTCGGACTCCATCTCCTATCTTTCAGGTATTCTTTTGTTTCCCCCAACACTGGAGATTGAACCCAGCACCTTTTCACTGAGCTACAACCCCAGCCCTGGGTTTTTGTGAGGTGTGTTTTTTTTTGTTTTGTTTTGTTTTGGGTTTTGTTTCTTATTTTGGGTTTTTTGTTTTGTTTTGGTTTTTTCCTTTTGTTTTTGTTTTGAGACAGGGTGTTCTAAGTCACTAATCTACCCACACCGGGCTTAGATTTGCAGCCTTCCTGCCTCAGCCTTGTGAGAGGCTAGGATCACAGGCATGCACCACCACTCCTGAGTTGCCTCCATGTTCTTGCCATCATTTATTTAGTCTAGCAAACAGAAGCCCATGAGGACTCACTCTAAGATCTATGCTAGAAGATTTTGCTGGAATATTTACTTGTGAAATGCTTTGCTTTAGTGGTCACAGTGTACTCTCAGAGCTGTGGCTGCAGAGAAAAACAAACAAAACTCGCTTCCCTCTCTTGACTGCTAAACTCATCACGACAAACAGTGTGTGCTGAAGCAGCTGCATGAGAGCCAATTCAAGAAAAATTTAAAAGCCCACAGGCCACATTCTAAATGTAGCGACAAAATATTTGTAGTACCTGCCTAAGCGCTTATTTGTAAAGCGCGCACCCCTGTGAAGCACGTGCAGGCATGGTGGGCAGGAGTGGGCGCACCGGTGTCTTGAAGCTTCCTGCTCTCTGCTGCTTGGTTTTTACATAAAGATTTACTGTCCGCCCCTCCAGCACCACCACACACACACACACACACCCATCATGCCTTGTATGGGGAAACAAACCCAGAGGTGCTCTACCACCTAACTTCATCCCTAGCCCTTTTTTACTTTGAGTCAGGGACTTGCTAAATTGCCCAAGCTGACTTCAAATTTGAAATCTTTCCACCTCAACATCCAGAGTAGCAGGGATTATACATACACATACACCCAGATCTAAAGATTCTTTTAAAATACATGTACAAGCCAGGCATGGTGGTATACTCCTGTTATGCTGGCACTCAGCAGGCTGAAGCAGGAGGATCACGGCAAATTCAAACCCAGCCTAGGCTACATAGCACAACCCTGCTATAAAATAAAATCTATGTACACTTACATGTGTATTTTTTACACTTAGATGGGATATTTTTAAAGGATATACAACACTTTCAATTTTTCCCTTTGTGAAGCAGAACTTAATCTTTATAACCTCATTGACTGTTATATACAGCATCTAAGATCTTTTTTAAAAAGCCTCAGGTCTGAGTGGGTAGTGCACTGATTTTGGTGGAGTTTTTTTTCTGGCGGGGGAGGGGGGAATTTCCTCCTTTATTCCTAAGGTTAAGTGCCAGCAAAATCTGTTACAGGTGAGATTTTTGTTCATTTATAATCTGGATTCTCAGATATGGGCTCATGAAACATATGTACATCCTTCAGTTCTGGAAAGTTTTCTTGTATTTTTTTTTAATTTTTATTTTGAATGTAGTAAAATACAACAGGACAAGAATCAAGACAATGCAGTGAAATTGGTACAGAACTTCACAGCAGGTTACCGGGATAACACTAACAGGTACCATAGTATATCTCGTTATCTTCACAATAGTTCTCCTTTCAATCAGGTATAGCAAAATCAAACCAAATACAGAACATCATAAAACCTATCAAAACAGTATTGAATAGAACAATACAATTAATCAAAGCAAAGCAAAACAGTGATAACAATAATTGCCTTCAAAGAGATGGTAGAAGGAAATCCCTCATATTTGCTGTATTGCATATGGTCATCCTCCAAAGAGATGCTCAGACCTCTGGCTCCCATTTGCTAACGGGGGGGTGGAAGGGGTGGGGTGGGGGGATTTGTTTGATTCTCAGCCCACAGGCCGGTAGGTTACAGCTGCTTACCAGGGAGGCAAGCAGGTTGCTTTGTTGCCCAGCGCCCTAAGTTCCAACATGGCGGGGATCTCAGGAGACGCTGGCTGGCTGGCTGCCTGCTTCTCTCCCTGGATCACCTGCCACTTGCTTGAGCCATGGCTGCTTACCAGGGAGGGGAATGGGTTGCTTTTAGGTCAGTGCCTTAAGTTCCAGCATGGCAGAATTTCAGGAGATGCTAGCTGTCTGCTTCTCTCCTTGGATCACCCACTGACTTTTCATTAGGAGTTCCTGTTTATGTTGGTTAGTTGTTTTGGTCCCTTTCAAGTTAGTCTTTCTTCAAATGTCTACTACACAGCTGACTAACAATACTTAGCAGTCAGATCCTAAAACACTGACTAGAAGCCCTGTGCCATGTGTATCTAGACTAGAAGCTAGCATGTGTATCATGCAGGGAGGTCCCCTGCTAGGGAGGCCATTGTGGACACATTCACCTCACTGAGACTCCCCAACCATCAGTATGTCTTCTCCTGAGATGATTCCTTCCCAGAGAGGCCTTCTCTCACCTGCTTTAGGGAGTTGTACACCCACTCCTCAGCATCTGCGGTGTGGGGGGAACCCCCAATTCAGCACACAGAATTTCACTTAATCCTTCGCTACTGGATTCCAGTTGTCACCTTCATGGTGACAGCCACACGGAAGGGAGGTGGCCAGTGCCAGTTTGCACTCCATCCGTGCCACCATAGTCGCAGATTCCTGGAGCCTCCGCTTGCTCCGCAGCTGCCCTCTGTGGTTAGACTTCACCTTCCTATCTGTGCTTCAGTTCTCTCTCCCCTGAGTGCCTTCATGTTTCCAAAAGTCATCACCATCTCCTCACTTACCCTCAAGGAGGTATAGTCTCACTGTGTTGCTGCCTAGGGTGACCTCAAACTTTTGATCCTCCTGCCTCAGCCTCCCAAGTAGTTGGAACTAAAATATGCATCTCTGGCTCAGATATGCATTCTTTCGACAGTTCAGGCTTGGGGTATAGCTCAGGCTTGTCAGGCCTGGGGTATAGCTCAGCAGTAAAGCACTTCCTAGCAGGCACAGCCCCTGGCTTAGCTCCTCAGCACTACTAGCTAAATGCATGCACATGTACATATTATCTCCAGCCAAAGCCGATTATATCTCCCACCCTGACCCCTGCCTCACAGACTTCTGCTCTTTCATCTTGCTGGACTTTGCAAAAGTAGCACAATTCCTAACCCCTCTCCCTCATCTTGTCACCCTCTCAAGGCAAGTCATCTCTTGATCTTCTCTATTTTCAGCATTTGAGCTAAAACCTGGAGTCACCTTTTGATTCTTCCCTCACTCAAGTCTGCAAACCTGAATATCCAGCAACTCAACCCCACCTCCTGCAACAGTTTCTTCAAAGGAACCTCTTCATTCTCCCCTTGCCCCACACATTCTCTCCATAGTAACAAAGGTCATCTTATTGAAAGGCAGATCACACCGAACAACCTACCCCCACCACCATGGCTTCCACTGTATTTATAATAAACTCAGACTCCTTACCCTGCTTCACGCAGACTGGTATTGTTTCTGCTTTTAAGATACAGTAGCAGCTATCATGTCTTTTCATGGTATCCCATCCCACACTGTAGCCACACTGGTTTTTCTGCATTCAACAGACTCATTCCTCCTATCTTTGGGTTTTTCACAGGCTGCTTCCTTTACCTGGAATGTTCTCATCATTTAGGCTCAGCTTCCATGTCACCTCCCCAGGGAGACTATTCCTGACCACCAAACCCAGGTCACTCGAGTTACTAAGTCACTCTCGCATATCTATCCATTCTCACAGGCTGCTTAATCCCATCTCATTCACCCCCTTTCCTTGCTTGCTTGTTTAGTGGCACTTCAGCTGGAGAGTGAGCTTCTGGACCTCTGGGTTTGCCTCTGCTTGGTTCAGAGCTAGCACCTTAGTTCCAGAGCAGTCCCTGGTATGCAGTTGGTACCATTAGCTTGGTCAAAGGCAAGAACACTAAGTAGCTTCCAGAGGACAAAGGGGAAGGAGATGGCACTGGGTACACTCTTAAAAACCAGTATGCACAGAGCCACCTGGTGTCTTCGGCTTGGCACCACTGGGGTAGGACATGCACAGCTCTCTGGTCTCCATCTACCACACAGCAATAGCACCACCCCAGCTGTCACAACCCCAAATGTCTCCAAACACCACCAGGTGTCCCCAGCAGGACAAAATGAGCCCAGGTTGATGATCACTTAATTCAAGGAAGTTCCATCATGGTGTGGTTGGGAAGGAATCTTGGGTCAGGTGGAGTAAAAGCCCACAGTCAAGTCCAAGACCTTCCCTGTGTGTCTGCAAGAGTGAAAGGACAGTTCAGCAGTTCCTGTGCAAGCACAGCTGCCCATGGAAGATCAGGGCTTTACAATCCCTTCCCTTTGTCCTCCCTCTTCCTGCCTAAGACAATTGGATGACCTGAGAAGGGTAATCACACTATCACATGTTTCTTTCAGGTCTGCAGATTCCATTTTGCTTATAAGGTCAATTTTTTGTTTTCTATTTACATTTTTGTTTTTTGTTTTTGAGACAGGGTCTCAGTATGCAGTTCAGGTTGGTTTGAACTCACTGTGTAGCCCAGGCTGTCCTTGAATTTGTGGCAATCCTCTTGCTTCAACTCCCAAGTGGGTGGGCTTTCAGGCACATGCCACTCACCCAGCTCTTTTGTTTTGTTGCTTTGGTTTTGGGGATTGCACCCAGGGCCTTGTACTGAGCTAGATTTCCCAGCACTTTTTATTTTTATTTTTTTATTTTGAGACAGTCTTGATTAATCACTAAACTGCCTAACCTGAGTTTGAGTTTGTGATTCTTCTGCCTTATCCTCCCAGACTGCTGGATTACAAGCATGTACCACCACACCCAGTTTCAATATCCTTTGACAGAGAATCATGTAATGCATGGAAAAGGATGGTGGCTGCACAACCAGTAGCATTTTAAACCTATTAATGATAACCTGACAACACTAGCAGTTGGCATCCACAAGCTTGCAGGGCACCCTATTTGAACATGGCCAACTCCTGCAAAAAGACTGCACGGGTCACTCCTTTATATCATAATGTGAAAATAAAGTCCTGGCACATAGTAGTTCATGAAGTATATCATTTTATGAAAATCATTAGTATTACTAAAAATAAATACATGTGGAAGAAAAAAATAGAAAAATAAAGCCAGGCATGGCAGCTAGGGTAAGGTATGAGGTTCACAAGTTCAAGCCCAGCCTGGGCAATTTAGCGATTTAAATCCTGTCTCAAAATTTAAAAAAAAAAAAAGGCCGGGTGTGGTAGCACATGCCTATAATACCAGCACTTGGGAGGCAGGAGGGTCTTTATGAATTTGAGACCATCCTGGGCTACAAAGTGAGCTCAAGATCAGCCTGAACTGCATAGTAAGACCTTGTCTCGAAAAGATAAAAGTCAATCAATCAATAAGAAAAATCTGGGAGCCTGGGCTCGGGGCCACCCCTGTGATTCCATCACTCCAGAGGCTGAGGCAGGAGGCTTGCCACGAGTTTTGAGGCCAGCCTGGACTACATAGACCTTGTCTCAAAAAAAAAAAAAAAAAAAAAAGACAATGTATGTAGCCTTAGGACCTGCACCACAACCACCACAGAGTAACTACAAGAGATGATTAATCGGCTTCATGCAAGTAACCATTTTAGTATGTACATGCCTCCCATAACATCACATGGAGCTCAAATACCCGCCCCTGGATATTTGTTGGGAAGACCAAATGAAAGTATGGACCTATATTTCTACAATATTGCTGCTACTGGAGTAGCGCAAAGCTACTATGGCCAAAACCGCTTTGTATCCTCCTAACATCGACACCGCCCCTCTCACCTCCCAGAGAGCCCTGCAGCGCGAACCTGGACTGCGCAACCGCCATCCTAGAAAAGGGCGCACGCACAGCCCTCTTATCAAGGTGGCCGCCGCAGCTGTCCAAGAGCGCAGGCGCCGAGCCAGACCTCACGAGCAAAGGGCGTAGCTGAGCGGCCGCAGCCTCGCTCGGACCCAGCCCCTGTAGAACGTCTTCTCGAGGTCGCCCTGGAAACGCATTCTGCGGAAACCGGCAGGGACCAATAAAAAAGAAACGAGTGCCACGAACGGACCAATCAGAAGGGAGCAGCGCGGCGTTTAAACCTGAGCCGGGCTGGCTCCTCCCGGCGTGCTGAGCAGGAACGGCTGTTGACCTCTGGTACGGTGGGTGGCGAGGCTGTCCTGGGGGTTCCGGTGTTCTGCTTCTTCCCGGTGAAGAGGAAGCCATGGCGCTCCGAGTCACCCGGGTGAGTTGTTGCGATCCGTGAGCGAACGCGGCCTTTGTTTGCGGGCCTCCCCACCTGTCTCACAAGTCCGCAAGGCTGGAGGGGGGACCGCGGCGGCGATGCGGGGAGGATCGGAGGTCACCGAGACGGGCGCCAGTGGGCCCCTGACGTGGTCGGGAATTTGGGGACAGACGGAGGGCGGCGAGAGAGGACTGGACTAGTGTGGCTAAAGATCTTAGGAGGAAGTGGAGGATCGCACCGAGAAGCCTTTTTAAAAGGTTACCTAAGCTCCTTACCTGACTCGTGATTTATTACGAATCCCTCTGGACCACCTTTGAAAGTGCTCTTGCGTTTTTCAGAACACGAAAATTAACACTGAAAATAAGGCAACAGTCAGTATGGCAGGCGCAAAGCGTGTACCCCTGGCTGCTGCTGCAGCCTCCAAGCCAGGTCTGAGGCCAAGAACAGCTCTTGGAGATATCGGTAACAAAGTCGGTGAGCAGCTGCAAGCCAGAGTGCCTCTGAAAAAGGTAACTCTTCCTCCAACCTCCTGGAAGAGCCCGCCTGCCAGCTGTGACCCCTTGATGGAGAAACATTGTGTTTTGTTTCCTCTACAGGAAGCAAAAATTTCAGCGACTGGAAAAGTTACTACTAAAAAACTACAGAAACCTCTGGAAAAGGTGCCCGTGTGTGTGCCAGAACCAAAGCCTGAACATGAGCCTATTAAGGAAGAAAAACTTTCTCCTGAACCTATTTTGGTAAACTTAGTACTGTTTTAGTTTGTTGATTCAATTCCTTCATTTCACTCATGCTTGGAACTGTTTATAAGTAAATAGTAATGATAGTAATTTATTCAGTGCTTACCAAATCCTGCAAGTCATTTTGTGCATTAATTCAAACAATGTTTAACTACATTCTCTAGGATATGTATTATTTCAATTTTTATTTTTTTATTTTTTTTTATTTTTTTTTGGTTTGGGGCGTTGAACTCCAGGGCCTCACACTTGCCAGTCAGGCACTGTGCCCCTGCGCTGTATCCCCTGCCTCAATTTTTTAGATAATGGCTAAGGAAAATCACGAGTCTTACAGCAATAAATAGCCCTTGTGGGATTCTTGAGTCCAGACTATCTTGTTTCAGTGTCTGTGCTTTTGTTCTCTTTTACTGTCCCCTTTATAAATGGTACTAAGTAGTAGCTGTCTGAACCAAAGATTTTGCTTAATGTGACTGCTAAATAACGAATACCCCTATGATATTGGGCTATATAAAGGGGTAAATCACAAAGAAACTACTGCTAGAAAAAGGGGAGAAGACCAATTAACAGCCTCAAAACCCAAGAACTTTTTGGCTGAGGGTGTAGCTAGCTCACTGGTACAGCCCAAGCGCAAGGCCCTGGGTCTAATCTCCATCACCAAAAAAACAAACAAAAGAACTTCCTTAAATTAAATACCACATATGTAAATGTATCTATACCTGTTAAAGAAAAGCAGCACATAGAAGAGGCTGCTTTGCTAAAATTGTAATGAACTGCATTGTGAAGCTGTGGGTTATTTGTCTTTGTTTTTTTCTGTCTTTTTTTTTTTTTTAAATGAAAGTCCTTTGCTTTTCCACTTAATGCCTTCCCCAGCCTCTTATTAGTCAAATAACCTTTTCATCCTCAAAACAGGGCAAGCAGCTCCTAAAGCTTTCCCTAACTTCCTCTACCCAGCCCTTGCCCCAGAATCAATCTGTTTATTTACCTTATTGCTGCTAAACTTAAATCCCCTTGAAGATGCCATGAAGTCAGTGCCTAGCACAGTGTGACTTAAAGAAAATACTGGAAAGATGGCTTGTGGTAAAGAGGGCTTGCAGGAAATGGTTAATAATAATAAAGTTAGCTAATCGTTGATAGTGAGGACCGAACTGGTATTCTCATGAGTAGTGAGAAGCAATCTAAGTTTTCAAATAAAGACTAAAGGCTAATTTGAAATTCATTTAGATTAACTTCACCTGATGCTGGTAAGCAGCTTCCTGACATCTCCCTTCCCCTTTGGAGGAAGCAATGATGGTGAGCCTTTTAGAGAGAGTGCCCAAACTACAACCCAAAGCCCACTTATTTGTTACAAAGCACTGACACTGCTGATAAACCTAAATACTGGGGTTGCAGTTTAGAAAAATCAATTTATACACTGACATCTTTTGTCTTAAAAGTGCAACACAGTAACAGAGCTTTCAATGATACAGCTTTTTATTGAAAGGTAAAATTTGCTTTGAGCATGTTATCCAGTTCTGGGCTGCTAGAGTTGACTTGGCTCTCATACCAAGAGAGAGGGTCTGTGTACCTACTGTAACACATGTGCCATAGGGGACCTAGAAAATAAATTTATTTACCTCACCTCTTTTCTTTTGTGGCATTGGCGATGGAACCCAGGGGTGTTCTACCAATGAGCTGAGCTATATTCCTAACCCATTTATTTATTTAAGGAGATGAGTTACTGCCTCGGGCAGTTTGTTGAGTTTATATTAAATCTGGCCTTCATTCCTAAGCTGTCCTATATGCTCCTCTCCGTTGATCTTTCCAGGTTGACACCCCCTCTTCAAGCCCCATGGAGACCTCTGGCTGCGCTCCTGCGGAAGAAGACCTGTGTCAGGCTTTCTCTGATGTCATTCTGGCTGTGAGTGATGTGGATGCAGAAGACGGAGCAGATCCAAACCTCTGTAGTGAATATGTGAAAGATATCTATGCTTATCTCAGACAACTTGAGGTTGGTATTACCATTTGAGTGTGTTTTTTATAAACTTCACCTAGCTTTATCAAAAGAATTTTTTTTTTTTCTTGGTGCCAGGGATCAAACACTACCTTGAGCTTACCAGGCAGGCACTTACGCTGCTGAACTAAACCCTGGCCGAAATTTTTTTTTTTTTTTTTTTTTTTTTTAGCAAGGTACTGCTACATAGTAAATTTCTGCACTCAAGCAATGCTCTTGTCTGAACATTCTGAGTAACTGGGAGTACAAGTTTATTACCGCTGTGCCTAGACTTTTTTTTTTTCAATGGGGATCTGAAACCAGGGTCTTTGCTCTGAGTCGTACCCTCAGCCAGTTTTTATTTAGAGACTCATTAAGTTGCCCAGTCTGGGTGAATTTACAATCCACCTCCCTAGATTACATAGTGAGACACTGTCTCAAACAAAATTTAAAACAAAATTTTTTTAAAGGCCAGCTGTAGTTTGACATAACTAGGAGGACACACATCACAGTGGGGAGTGGGTAAATTCAAACTCCCTGGGATTAAAAGAATTAATGGGCCAGGAAGATGCTAAGAACTAGACTGTCACCAACCTAACATTTCATCAGTGTGCCTGAGTGCCTGAGCAACCTCTTAGTTCCCTGCAATTTTATCTGACTTCTGAATTTGCACTGCTGGGGTGTGGTGGTGCACACCTGTAATTCTAGCACTTGGGAGGCTAAAGCAGAAGGATCACTGCAGGTTCAAGTCCAGCCTGAACTGCATAGTGAGATCCTATCTCAAAAAAACAGAAAGGAAAAAAAAGCTTTTATTAAAGACATTTGCTCTTTCCCCTCTTATCACAAGGAAACATTCTGAAATACCTTTTGTTTTTTTGGTGTTTTGGGAGTTTTTTTTTTTTTTTTTTGGATGTCGGAGATGAACTCACAACCTTGCACTTGCCAGGCAAGTGCTTACACTGCTCAGCTAAATCCTCTGCCCTGGAAACACTCTATATAGTAAACATTCTTCCAAAATCTACATGGCCCAGTTGTTTATTTTTGATAGTTCAAGGCCAGCCTGAACTACATGACAAGATCCTGTCTCCTAAACAAACAAACAAAAAAACCCCCAAAAATATCTAAACAAAATTTTCAACCACGTAGGATTAATTTAACAGAGTTACATCTAGTCTGGCGTACTGGGGATTGAACCTTGGGAGTGCCAGAGGACATCCCAGTTCTTCTTTTTCCTTTTAGGCAGGGTCTGGCTAAGTTGCTCGGCTAGCCGAGATTTTGTGATCCTCTATGCCTCCGCCCTCTGAGGAGATGGGATGCTGGTGTTGTTTTGTACACTGGACCGGGAATGCAGACACACGGGTTTGGACTGATTCGGAGGTTACTGATAATTTCTCTACTACATAAAGCTCAGGCAGATCCTGGTTTTAGAGTCTTAAAGTCTCGAGCAGTAAGAAGTGAGCAAGGTTTGTATAGGATCGGAACCAGCAGCTGTGGTGGTTGAAGGAACATTCTAAGTGAGAAATGACAGTGTGTAAAACCTGTTCCACTCTCCTGCTTGCTTTTTCTCCATGATGGAGCTGTTTATAGTGAATAATTCAAGCAGAAACTTTAATTCTAAATTTTCCAGAGCCATCCCATGGTGACTG
>PVLA01010623.1:0-61491 GCA_004027455.1 Hydrochoerus hydrochaeris
AAAATATATATATATATATATATATATATATATATATATATATATATGGAGAAGAGGGGGGAGAAAGAAACATTGGGCCAAAGTGACAAGATAGCAAATGAAGATGGAACTGGAGATTACAAGAAAAGACACTGAAGGCCCAGAGCATATGGTTTTTTCTAAATCTAATGGGCTGGCAAGGCCCCAAATCCCATGAGGTACGCAAGTTAGAAACGGTGCTGAAGGGCAAGTCGGTTGTTGTCTGCTTTTCTTTGTAGCCTCCCTCAAGACTTTCACATTACTTGAAAGAATTGAAGATGTAGACATTAGGACAATTCTCAAAAGCCTATTGGGAAAAGTCTGTTATTCCTTAGAGCAAAGAAGATTGCATGATTTCTCTAATCAGCTGTTACTCCTTAAAGAACCAATTATAGTATAGAGTCAATGATGTTGGATTCTAGGATATTAAACTCATCAAATTACATCTAGGACTTTTCCTCAATTCATTTCTTTTTAAAGGAGCAGAGTCATAGTCACTGCTTATTGTATGCACTGGCTGTTTTATTTCAATTATGAATGCATTCATAATATCAAACAATAATTTTACCATACTAGGTTATCAATGTGCCAGTTGAGGTTTGAAAATAAGAATTATACCAGTATTTCAATGATTGCATCTTTTAGTTTTAAAGTTATATAGAAGATATTTCTGTACAAAATGTGAATTACTTTTGTAATTTTAAGCTGGTCAATATCTTAAATAACTTTGTACATTTCTGGCATATGTGTACACTCTTGAATGCTATATATATATATATATATATATATATGCACATATATACAGCATAAGTAACATAAATATTGCATATAAATGAGCATAAAATTCCAAACAGAAAAGTAACAGAATGAGGAATCACCTTTTCAATGCTTATTTATTCTTGGCCTTCTTTATTTTCGACAGAGTCAGATGATATCTGTTTGAAGGTTCTTAATGATGAAAAACTCACATTTTATGTTTGCTATATCTGATAACTACATGTCCCAATAAGCATCGTGCAGTCATAGGTGGGGTTTTTTGAAAGGGGCTATGGTGTGTGATGTTAGGAATAAGGATCTGATGGATTTAGGGTGCCCTACCCTGGGTGTGAGCTCTCCCTCCCTAAGGGTAGGTAGCCTGGTTGGAATATAAGGGACAGAAAGAGAGTTGCTTCTGCTACTGCCACTGCTGGTTACTTGCTGCCTTCCTCCTACCTTGCTATGCTATTACCTGCTTCTCCTCTGATGCCCACTGCCAAGCCAGCCTTGGAGCCAGCTGAAACCTCTACAAGCTGCAAGCCAAAATAAACCTTTCCTTCCTTAACTTTGGGTGTTGGATAACTGAAAAAAGTAATTAAGACAATCATATCTTCCCAAAATTTTCTTTCTAATCTTAAACTGACTCTAATGATGTTGGGGGCCAGTCCTTCTGGAAGTTCCGTAGACAGTATCATGACACTCAACAATCAACTCTTTGCACAAACAGCTCCATTTCTTTCAAACATATCTCAGTTGACATAGCTGTGAAACTGTCTAGTCACTTTCCTCTTAGACATTGACCAGCTTGTTAGTATCCTTATGAAATGAGAGCCCATGAACAGACGACGTACAATGTACTGGGATGGGTTGCTCAGTGTAAATAATAAATACCATAATTTATCAAGTTCTTCCCATGTGCCTAAACATAAGGTAGATACATTCTTTATAGAAAATGTCTAGTAAAATTCCCAAAACTCATGGGACTTACTTTGAAAATACCACCATCTTACTGATTCAGTTTAATTTGCAATAAATCAAAACCATTGCTTTATTTTTTCAGTGAGAGGTTCAGACAGCCATAGTTACCTTGTTCTATTCATATGAACTTAATGTAAAATTTATTATTTGCTTTATAAAATTTTGTCTTATCAAAGGATTAGAATTTAATGGAACCATCTTAAGCTTTATTGGGAGCCAGACCTGACTTTGATCATCACCAGGACTATGCAAACTGGCACGTGATGTAAGGTCAGCTCCTCAAACTCAAAGTTTTCACACATTAAAAGGGACATTGGTGCTTACATTATGGGTTATTATGACAATATAACCCATAATGTAATAGATAGATATGTAATAGATAATATGTGCATAGATACTATATACAGAATATATATGGAAAATAGTTAATATAAAAATTGGGTCCAAATGTACATAATTTGTTATTGTCATCATTTCTAACATTTCCAAATTTTAAAAAATCTCAAAATATTCACCTTTTAATTTGTATTTTATTAGTACATGTTTGTAGTATGAAATAATTACACTCTTCATGGGGAGTTTTTCCCCTTCCTTCCTCTTCCCTCCTTCCATCTCTAGGTTCCTGTCACATTTGCCAAAGATCTATCTCCTTGATTCCTATTATTTGTCTTTTATTTTGGCATTTATCACATTTAGGCTTTGGGTCCCCATGAAGTATTTATTTTTGTGCATTGTTTATTTTGCTTAACATTTAACAATAGACAATTACAAGTTGTTTTAGATTATTTAACCTAAAATAATATTTCACATGTACTGATATAATATTTCACATGTAGCATACTTATATACAGAAGAGACACTCAATAATTGCAGAATTGAGTATCCAGAGAAAGTTTTTATGTTGTACTAGCTGCAAATAAGCAGTAAATTTGACACATAAAACATTTTTTCCAGGTAAAAAAATTAAGCTTTTATCCTAAATTAATAAAATCTAGGACAAACACTTTACACAAACACAATAAGGGAGTATTTGCAATGGAATTGAAGCTTAGGGAATTATTCTTTTGAACAGAGAACTCAGGCTTCTGAGCACTATACATTATATTGATTCATATAGGGTAGCATGAGTTTTCATCATCTAAATACTTCATATCATCAGTAAGTGGGTGTTAAGTCTAAGTTTTCTATCTCACATTTTGACATCTTAAATGTAAGAATGCTATGAAAACTTACTGAAACACTTTGCCAACATCTAGAAAAAAATGTGATTACAGATTTTCAGAACTGTGCATTTCTAAACTCCCCATTTAGAAAAGAATCTGAGTTCGATTTAACCTTTATTTTTGTTTTCTTTCAGAGTTGTCAAATGCTTTAGAATAAAGATATAGATTATATTAAAATCTATATTATATTGTTGAAATTTACTTAAAATCTATATTATATTTTTGAAATGTGCTTCAATCTGATAAAGCTTATGAATTCATCACTTCTCTATTTTTCATCAATTTTTTTATTCTCAAATAGGATGATAGTAGTCTGAATCTTATTGTATAATGACTGTGATTCTTTATCTAATAACTATAAATAATTATATCTAATAAATGCAGTTATAACAAATGAAATTAAAAATTCAAGTGCTGAACTCAGGGCAGAACACAAAACAAATCAATAATAACCATTATTATGCAAACTTTACTTTCAGGAAGTTTGTCAGGAAATTGATGCTCAATGTTTTAACATTGTATTTCTCATGATTAGTAGCATACTTACTATATATAGAAGCGACACAATAAATGCAGAAATGAGTATCCAGAGAAAGTTTTTATATTGTACTAGCTGCAAGTAAGCAGCAAATTTGACATAAAACATTTTTTCCAGGATAAAAATTTAAGCTTTTATCCTACTACTGAAGACTTACTTCCTCCTCAATTGTTTTATAAAAATAATAAAAAGACTTAAATATGCTGATTTTTCCTGTAGGCTTAGCACATTTTCCCTAAATGATCTTGTTTGGAAAGACAGTATGTGAGTAATTTTCTCTGTAAACTAATCAGTTATTCTAATTTTCTAATAGAGCAAATGAAATAATATTTCTATAGTATGGAGAATTAATTTTCAGCAGAATTTTTCAAAAAATACATTAGTTTAGAAAAATTATAAACTGTCAAAGTAGACATTTTGATTTCAATTTATTTATTTTTATTAATTTTATTGATACACTTTAGATATATATAATGATCACATTTATCATAGGGAATTTGTACCTTCATTTCCCCATTCCCTTCCCCTCCATTCAACTCTTGATGCCCTGCTTATTAACCAAATCTTTATTTCCATTATTTTCTTCTTATTTTTTTTCCTTTTTCCTTTCCCCCTTCCTTGCTCCTCTTCCCATTTGAACATTTTCTCCCTATAAATATCTATTATTCATTTTGGTCCTTATTTCCACTTTCAGTTTGTCAGACAAGAGAAACAATGCAGTATTTGACCATGTATGTCTAATTTATTTCACTTCAGT
Organism: Hydrochoerus hydrochaeris; assembly: GCA_004027455.1. NCBI lineage: Eukaryota > Metazoa > Chordata > Mammalia > Rodentia > Hydrochaeridae > Hydrochoerus > Hydrochoerus hydrochaeris. The sequence continues at coordinate 4,271 of PVLA01010623.1, forward strand.
GTATGATCTTAAAGGGAATCCATTTAGCTATGAATATGTCAAGTTTAGTCTTCAAGGCAGAGTATATTCCACTGTATAAAAGAAACCACATCATCTTTATCCACTCATCCTTTAATGGGCTTTGGGCTGTTTTTAAGATGTAGCTATTAAAAATTGTGGTTCTATAAACATGGATGTGCCAGCATCACTGTGTTATGGTGCTTTTAATTATTTTGTGAAGATATCAAGAAGTGGAATAGATGGATCAAAGAACATCTAGTTTTATTTTTTTTTGAGGAATTTCCACACTGATTTCCATAGCGGTTGTACCCGCTTACACTTACACTAAGAATAGAGAAGCATTCCTTTTGTCTAACAGCCCCATTAGAATTTATTATTGGTTGATTTCTTGATGATAGCCATTCTTTCTGGAGTGAGATGGACAATGAAGAGAAATCTTAAAATTACTTTGAATAATTTATTCCAGATAGTTTCAATATAAGACACATTTAAATACCTGAGAGTTCTCAAGAGCTAATGTCTTTAAAACTGAGGTTCAATTTTTAAAAAAACCAAATCCTATTGAGAATTCACAATTTAAGTTTTAGGGTATCAAGTTCTTACTATCATATATAAAGGCATTGAAAGTCTGAAATGCTCCATGTACAAAAATGTGGTAACTTGCTCCTGGTTAGCAACAACAGCAGGTAAACTTCTGCATTTGAAATGTTATAGAATGCACATTTAGCTTCTTAGTCGGGTAGATGAAATCGGCATTCAAAAGACAGAATTAACTTTAAACCTGAACTACATTCCGATATGGATCAGCTGTACTGGTTTCATCTTCCTCTTTGGATTCCTATGATACAAAATAACTGCATCTTTTTTTATAATGATATTGCTTGAATGTGTAAAATATATAAGATCCTTGGACAGCAGCAAAGTGGCCTTTCAAAGTCTTGATATTGCTGTGGTGACTAATATTTTACAGGTCAAATAAATTATATTTATTTGCTGTTACAAAAATTGAAGGAAGATTCATCAGATGGTCATTAAAATTATTTTCATATGTCATGATGTGAATTTTGAGAGATAATCCAGAAGGAGTCCAAAGAATTTACTGTTGTGGCAAGGGAATGTCTAATCATCTCTTTATTTATATGAGCAGTATTTCAAAGCCCTTCCTTTTATAAAAGTGAAAAATAATATATAAATCATCTCACAAAAGTCACAATTCTACTAATCAGTCATATTTACTTATTGATTCATGAATAATTTATAAAATAAGTTTTGTCCACAATTTGCTTTTTCAGACAGAGTCTGGCTACATAGGTCAGTCTGCTTATAAATCCCAACCTGTCCTGAAGCTCCCAGTTGATCTTCCTGTCTCAGCCTTCCAGTGCTGGGATTACAAGCATGTGCCAACACACTCAGCAAACCCTGTTCATTTTATAAAAAGGTTTTATTTCCCTAACAAATTGTTTTTATATATAATAATTTTATAATTTATAATATACTTAGGTGGTTTTCAGCAATTTAGTACTGAAATATTTTATAAGAATAACTCAATTTGGAAGAATTTGTTCATCACAGAGAAATAAGCAAATGCACATATGTGTTGCATATCTATACATACCACATCATTGAAATTTTTGTTTCAGATATACAAAACAGATTTAAAAATATATATGCCAAATTAGAAGCCAATTATATTAAAGAAATAGAATCAAAATAAAATCATAGAGGACACAGGAACAATGTTACTTTTCTGATCTTTTAAACTTGTTCTTCATCACTACTCATTTGAAAGATTAAAATTAAAACAGCACTGAGATTCCATCTCATTCCAGAAAGCATGATTATTATCAAAAAGCCAACCAATAACAAATAGTAGGACTGTGAGAAAAAAGGATCACCTCTCCACAGCTGACCCTGCAGACTGGTGCAACAACTGTAGAAATCAGTGTGGAGATTCCTCAAAAAACTAAGACTCGAGGAACCACTTCATTCTTTTTCTTGGCTATTCCCTTTCTTGATGTTTTCCCAAAAGTACTAAAAGCATCATATCACAGCAATATATGCACACCAATGTTTATAGTGGCACAGTGTGTAATAGCTAAATCTTATAAACAACCCAAATTCCCATCAACTAATGAATGGATAAAAAGATATATATAGATATAGAATTATAAAATGAAGTGCTACTCTTAAAGAAGAATAAACTTCAGATATGTTATTGCTAAATGGATAGAACATAAGACCACACTTTTAAGTGAAATAAATTGGACTCCAAAGTATTGCATTGTCTCACTAATGTGAGAAACAGTGTATATGAAACCCAAATTGTACAAGAAATATGGGGAATTGGGGACAAATTGCTCAAATGGAAAGGGGAACTAAGAGAGGAGGTGGAAAGGAAGGAAGAGAAAAGAAAAAAATGAGAAAAGAAGGATAAAATGTAAACAAAGCTTTATGAATAAAGAGAGGGAGAGGGACTGAAGAGAAGGCGGGGAATGAGAGAAAAAAGACTAATCAAGGTATGTCATGAACACGTACAAATTCCCTATGATTAATGTGATCCTTCTATGTACCTAGATTGTACCAATAAACTTAATTTTTTTAAAGAAAATTAATAAGTATAAAAATTTTTAAAACCATTCATATAAAAAATAACTAAAGAAAAACTTGTTCTTATATTTTTACCTGAATACTGAATATCAAAGCTCTACTTGGTTTGAATTTTACTGGTTACATTTCGTTCAATGGCATTATCACTTGTATTTATATATGCAATGTATCAGAAATCATATTCTTTGTATTTGTTCAAATATACAATGAAACCTTTTGAGTAATGTGGTATTGGTCAGGCATTGTACACACTTCTGTAGTAAACAGCACTGAGATTCCAAATACTCTGGAAACTGAGGCAGGGATGTCACTTGAGCCCAGGAGTTCAGTGACAAACTAGGCAACAGAGAGAGAGTTAAAAATAAATAAATAAATGTACAAATATTGTCAATAAGTAGGTAACATGGTGTACATGTGTGTCCTCTATATGTTTCATTGAATTCTTTCATCATGTGATCAAAAGTATTTGAAAATAAATTAAGTCAAGCTTAGATTAGTGTAGTACTGAGGAGTCAAATTCCAAGGCAATTTGGAAGAACCAGGATTTATGAATCGCTCAGAGAAGAATTCTGAAACTAGAAACTGAATCTACCTTACATGTTATTTTATACCTTGAAAAATTCCTAGAGCATAGCAAATTCTCAATAATATTAGTGTAATGAATGATTTATAGTAGACTCCATAACTATATTATTTTAGCTTTAGCAAGAGAATAAAATTCTATGTTTTTCTATACTTCTTTCTTGCAAATAAATTAAAATCTTAGCAAACATTCATAGTCATGATATAGCCTCATTACATGTTTTCTTTTATGTAGTATTCAAATTTGAATTTTAGGTGTGTGCTATGATAGTATCATACAAGTCTTTGCAATGTGAACATAATAAACTGTTGTATTCATTGTTCATAAATTTTTCTTTCTGACAATTCTCTTGCTACTTTATATTTAGATAAAAAGAGAAGTCTACTATCCCCTTGATTGTTTTCTCAGTTTTAGTACCTAAGCTTTCCACGTGCATAGCAACTGTATGTTGAAAACAGCAGATAATTAACAGTTATTATCATTGTTCTCTTAAATACAGAAGTTGACTCCCTAAACTTAGATAAATAATTTTGAACTTGATTAAATGTTCATTTTATATTTGTTAGAGACATATTTTCAATCCAAAGAGTTTTTAAATCTAAGTAACACTTTGTGTAGCTAAGGCAATTAGAGAAAAGATGCTTATTTAAATTCTAGTAACTATGGTGAAATGTAAAGAGATCGTCTAGACACTTTCACTTTCTAAGAAACCCCAAAGAAACATTGCATTTCATTTGTTCAGATCCTCAGAATACCTGACTGACATTATCATGATAAATGTATTATGTTTCAAAAAATTTTCTTTTAAAGTTCCATGTTAACAATTTAACTAGTTTCTTTTAAATATATTTTTCTTCATCATTTTCTTTTCTTTTTTTATTAGTACATGTTTGTAGCAAATACAGTTTACAGTCGTCTTGGTAGAGAGTACATTTAGGAAACACTGTTTCTTTAAGCCCCTTACCTTTCCCTTTCCCTTCCCCTTTCCTCCCTCCCCTAATTACCTATTGCTATTTTATTTTATTTTATTTTATTTATCTTATAGTGGACAGAAGGACTCAACTGGCTTTGAACTTGCAGTGTAGCCCAAGCTGGCCTCAAGCTCAAGGCGATCCTCCTCTTCAGCCTCCTGAGTGTGGGGATTACAGGCATGTGTCACCACACCCAGCACCTCTAATTCCTTTACCCATTTTCATTCTGTTGATATTAATCTGAGTTCCTGTTTATGGTATATAATGCTTGCATTAAGTGAAGTTATTAGTTTCCTGTGTGTGGCATATTGTTATTTTATTTCCCTTCCCCACCACCCTTGTTCTTACTCTTTTCACTGCCTTCCCAGTGGTGCAACATCTACACTCTCCCTCCTTTCTATCCTTTATTAATCTGGTTTCACTTTACCCTACTCAAATGACAGACACCATATCATATTTAAGTTTGCTTGTCTGCTTTATTCATTCAACATTATATTTTCTAGGTAGATCAATTTTCTTACGATGTCTCAAATTTGTCTTTTATCCCCACATAGTATTTCATTATGGCATATTGATATCACATTGTCTTTATCCAGCCATCTATTGATGAGGAAAAAACGTTAAGATTCCATCTTACTCCAGAAAGACTGTCAATCAGCAAGAAATCTAATGTATTATTATTTATAATATGCATCTGATATTCAATTTGACTCAGTGTAACCATTTATGGAGTCCTTTACATCAGCCCTAGTCTATGTATTGAATACATAAAGCCAAGAAAATTGTCTTCAAAGAGGGAAAACTACTATCTGCTATCAACCCCAATTATCTTTATCTCACCATGTTTTTATCACTTGGTTATTCTGTCTAACAGTATTTTCCTGGCAGCATTGTGATGATTTTCCTCATATCTACAACCCCAAATTTAGATGCCCCACTTCATGGAACCATAAGGAGATAGCAATCATTTTGTTCACTTCTGTATCTCCAGAGTTTACAAAATTGTAGAGACATAATTGAATATCCATAGAATGATTTCATTTTAGGAATGGATGGTTATAGGAATGGATGAAAGCACAGGTAAATCTTTCAGATAAAAATTAAAAGACAAGCAATTGGTGGGTAATTTCCTAAGAAAATACAAGACTGCTATTGCCACAGGGAGAAGACATTGTGAATGCCAGGGAAACACTACCTTACTTGTCCTTAGATCTTGATAAAATGGAATGTATTGCATGCTCAGAACAATGGTTGAATAAACAAATTTTTTGACATAAAGTAAATTAGAGTATTCATCCAAAGAAAATCTTAATCATAGCAGGAATGTCAATATAATGTTTTACATAATATTTAAAATCAGTAGCTTAAAGAATTATAACAGATTGGTTTTTATTTCCAAGTCCCTTTTGAGGACTTGCAATAATTATTTTCAAGGTAATACTAAAGTGTTGTTCACCTTTTCTACCCTGTGAACACTCGGGCAGAGGCTGCAAAAGTAATGGTTGAAAATACTGCTGGTGCCATGATATGAACCAGCACTCTCTTCCCAAAACATAATTATTTGTTTTCTTTACCACTACAGGCTTATAGTAAATATTACAAAGATGATATCAGTGTCACTTATATATAATTTTATTTTCAATATATACCTTTGAATTATCTCATAAGATGAAGCAAGAAGTACTTAAATAGTATTTTTATTGCAAATGAAAGAAGGATGTTTCTTTAGAAAGAATGCTTGAAATTGAATTATGAGATTAACTACTTTTTCATGTAATTTTATTTTAAAGAATCATAAATACACAAAAAATGTTTCCTTATGATTGGCTATTTACCAAATATGGTCTTCAAATTAATTAACTAGCCTATCATGTTTCTGGCTTGGATCTGAAACATGTCCCAAAGACCCACATGTTAAAGATTTGTCCCCAGGTTGGCATTACTGGAAAGTGGCAGAATCATGAAGAGACGGGCTTTAGTATAAGGTTTCCCAGTGTTTATGCATGTGTACTGGAATGGGACAGTGGGACTCTAACTCTTTCCTCAGCCTTTCTTTCATACACCATTCACAAGGTGAGTTATTCTGCCATGGGACATGCTCCAGTGCTAATATGCTCCCACAAGCACAAGTTGCTAGGGTCTCCTGTTCATGGGTGAAACCTCCCACACTGTGAACCAAAAGCCCTTTTATTTTCATAAGATGATCATCCTAGGTATTTGCCAGTCTCAGGGAAAACTGATGAAGAGATATTTTGAGGAAAAAAACTGACATATTTTCCACCTATTATAAAACTTCAGATTTCAAGAAATAAAAGAACTTATAAACAAAATTATGTACTAACATGAATTTACCAGCTTATAGGTCATAAAGTCTATTCTGAGCATGATGATAAAATTTACAAATGAGCTTCTGTAAGTATCTAATTAAACCTGTCATTATTTGGAAGACCTCCTTTATGATTCAATAAAGAAATATTTTCCAAGTGACCAATGGACGAAGTTATAATTTTATGGATAAGAAAGTTTCATATAAAATCGGTCAGTGGGTTTTAATGTGAATGCAATACTGAAGTGAATATAAATAGTATAACCACTATGGAAAATACATTGATAATTTGAAGATATAATTTTATATATTATAGTATATGATACATATTTTAAAATGTATAGTATATATAAACATGTATTTTTTTTGTCTTTTTTTTGAGACAGCATCTTGCTATGCAGTTCAGGATGGCCTTGAGCTCACTTTGTAGCCCAGGTTGGTCTTGAACTCCCAACAATCCTCCTGCCTCAGCCTCCTGAGTGCTGGGATTACAGGCATGAACCACCATGACTGACTATAAACATGTATATTATATAAAACATATATTAGCATAAAATATACAATGTTTATAATAGGTATATAAATATATGATACATATATTGTGTTTAAAATAATATATAAATACATATTAAACAACACATATAAACAAATGTTATATATTATGATAATATATGAAACATTTAAAAATGTATAGTATAAACATGTATATTATATAAAACATATTAGCATAAAATACACAATGTTTATAATAGGTATATAAATATATGATATATAAATGTGTTTAAAATAATATACTAAATACATATTAAATAACACATGAATTATGTGTATTACATGTGGATATATAATGTTATATGTATACTTTGTATTTTTAAAATACTGTATATATATGTATATACAGTAGTATCATCTCCATGATATACAGTAAAGAAATTTCAGTGATGCATATTTATCTTCAAAAATAATAGCATATTTACATAAAAATGTTTAACTAAATGTTCATGGGTTTATTCACCATAACCCAAGGAGAAGCCCTGCATCTAGTGAACACTGAGGCGAGTTGCAGGCATCTCATACTACTAGGCAACAAGGACAACTTAGTAACAAATCCAAGTCATATAAATGCCCAGAGAATTATGCTGAGTGGAAAACTTAGTCTCCAAAGATAATATTTCATATGCTTCCATTTATATAATGTTCTGGATTTCACAAATCTGTAGAAATTGGTTAATGGGTCAAAAAAGCAGCAATGATGACAGCTATAAAAAGGAAATAGGAGGCTTGCTAGTGGTGACGGAACTCTGCTCTCCGTCAGCTATGCATATACCAGTCTCCTGGTCATGGTATTGCATTGCAGTTTTGAAGAATATTACCACTGATAGAACATTTTCACATCTTAGAACTATACGCAAATCTACATTTATTGCAAAATAAATATGTAAATTTTGAAAATCAATAGGTAAGTAGTAACATTTATTTATTCCTCCATGACATACATGTACTTCAAAACATCATGTGGTACATATAATTTTATCTATTGATTTAAAAATAAAATAAATTTAGCTAACTAAAAAAATAAATAGATGAAAGACAGATTTGGGGATGAAAAATTTAAAAATCCTGCCTGGAAAATGGGAAAATGTAGATGGATATTAACTGCTTGTTAGGTATATGGATTATAAATATTTTGTTTTAATCCATCAATTATTCTTTCATTTTGTGAAATGTGTCTTGTTCAGAAATTTTTTACTTTGGTACAGTCACCAGTGATTCTTACTTATTTTTGCTTGTGGTGTTAGTGGTTTTGTTTTTTTATCCAAAAATTTATTACGGCAACCAATATCGAACAAATTTTCTCCAATGTTTTCTGCTAGGAGATTTATGGTATCAGAGTTCACATTTAAGTCTTCAATCCATCCCTAATTTATTCTTGTATTTGCAGACTCTTGAGATACAGTAATGAAAAAAAAATGTTTGTGCCTAGCTCTAGAGCTTCTAGCTTTGCAGGTTTGTGGGCATGAGGATAGTTAGAGTAGTTCCCCCCAAAATGACACTGAAACCAGGTTTTACAAAGAGAAAACTCCGAGCTGCTTTAAAGAGAAACACTGGAGACAATTATCACCCCCTGGTGAAAGTACAAGAAATAGACATCATGTAGCAAAAGCTATGTGTGAATGTATTACCAAAGTAAAAGCAGGAAGGTAGGCAGCATAAGAGACTCATGGTGTATTTAGGCTACATGTAATAAAAAGTTCTCTTCAATGCATTAACAATGTATAACATACCTGGAGGCAAGGATAACTAGAGATCCTTAGGACGAGCTTGACAACAACTTTAATGGCTACCGAGAGTCATTAGGAGCACATAATTTTGCACTTTTAAACACCAGTTCTTGTTTCTAGGAATATGATTTAAAAGTAGTATGTAGGTTGTATCAAACATATGAAGACCACAAGGAAAACCTCAAATTTTGAAATTCTAAATGATGCAACATCTGCAAAGGTATTATGAGAATGATGACCACTTGGAATCAGATGAGGAAGACACACACAGCTTCTTTCCTCACCTAAACCCTCATAAATAGAGACTTTTCTGGCATTGAGATCTGCCTTATATTGTTCTTATAACAAAAACTAAAGAAAAGGCATAGGGCCAAAGATACTTCATAGAACATAATAATAATAATAATATATAGATATTTGTCAAAGTAAATAAATAATTGTTCAAGAGGTTATAAGCTCAAATTTTAAAGGAAAGTTTTAATTATTGCTCAATTTACTAGATTGACAGTTTAACTTGTCATATAAAATCCTGTGAGAGAATTGCACTACAAAATGGCCTATTTTCTATGCACAAAATTTGATTACAGATATGTCTTCATTTCTGAAATCCACAAGAGACATAATCTTGCCTCAGAGAAAGACAATGCTGATAAACTTCCAAAGGACATATCTAAGTGACTCTGAAGAGAAGAAATGTTGGGACTTGGTATTCGTGGACTTCATATGCTTTGCAACTTGAGTTAATGTGAAATAACACTGATACTGTGTACTGTGTATTAATTAACAATTTGAATGGTGATGAATTACAAATGTCATAAATAGGTACAAACTTTCTACTTCCTTTTTTTCACTTATAGACAAAATAATAAAAGGATAGTTCTACCCTTTGTTTGTAAACCAAACTCTCTCCTTAGTCTCTCTTCACGTGCTGTACCCTGTCGAGTTAAGCTATCTGAGGAGTGTCTGAGATACAATGGGCAGTAAGTATATCAAGACAGTGAGTTATATATGTCTATAATCCATGTGAACTCATGGACTATCCATTAGGTAAAAATAATAAAATGTTCAAAATAGGAATAAAATTTGGTCTCCTTTCTAGAAGAAAGAAGTAAATGAAATAGGTAAAGCATTTGTTTATTGTTCTAATATTTTTTATGGAATGTTAGATTTAAAACAGGTCTTAGATCTATCATTGATTTTCTTGTGATTTGATAGATAAAAAGAGTCACTCAGTGAAACCATTAAGTCAAATTGACTGTTTCCTACTATCTTTTTATAGGAATTTATGAACATTTACCTAAAAAGTTTTATAAAGAACCATGAAAGAATGTTTAAAATTAGAAGACTCGGACTTCTAAATTAAAGCACTTTTTAATTAATCTTGAGGTAATGGCAAGCCACTAAAATATTCTTGTCAGGGAACTCAAAGAAGAAGAAAGAGGAGGAGTAGGAGGAGCAGGAGGAGGAGGAAGAGGAGAAGAGGAGAAGGAGAGAGAAGGGGAAGAAGTGCTTATAGGATATTTGTAGTAAGTTTGAATGAGTAGATTAAGAAACAGAGAGAGAGAGAGAGGGAGAGGAGGGAGAGAGAGACACAGAGAGACAGAGATACAGAGAGAGTAGACCATTAAAATATTTCAGAAATAGGAATAAAAGAGTAGTGACCATGCTGTATTCGTGAACAGAAGTAGTATGACCAGGAAAAACAAAGACTATAAAAGCACCCGAAAGACAAAAGTGGAAAAAACACGTTTGGCAATGCAGTGTGAAAGGTGAAGGAAAGAATTAAATATGATTAATGTCTAACTCTTGACAGAGATGAGTGGTACATTTGATATTAAAACTAGAATTATGAAAAGAAAAACATTAGGATCAATAAAAAGATGATTATGTTCTAGTCGTGCAGATTTTGGTGTAATGATAGAAATGTAATAATACACATGTTTTACAAGTAAACAATTAGAAATAAGAGAGCGATTACTGTGAGTGATGAATAGCTAGAAGGCATCAAAATGGTCTAATATCTCTATGGGAATAAAGGTCACCAAAAATGCAGATAAAACTGAGCCAGGCAAAATACCTTAAATTAGGGTTCAGAGATTGGGATCTGCTAAATCAGCAAAACAGAAATTCAGGACATACAATGACCATATTTAAGTAACTAATGGACCCAGACAAGGTTTAAACTTCCAGTCTCCTGCCTCAGCCCCTCAAAGTTCGGAGACTATAAGTGTGCACCACCATGCTCACTTTGTTAGTTTTGATTCTTCCAGTTTCTTCTATATATAAAAATGAGTGTCATTTTATGTATGACCATAATCCTGAGATTTATAGAGAAGTATATTTCCCCAAATGGTGTAAACTATCAAAACTTGTTTTAGGCAAGTCTTAGATTTTGCTTTTGAAAAGACGGAATTCCATTTTTCTTATTTATTTCTCTAGGTACAACTAGCTATTATATATGAAATAAATATTTAAAAAGCCTGAAATGTAGAGGGAGGGAGGAAATTTCAACATAGATATCAATAGCTAAGGAAGAACATGGTGGTGATTTCCGGAGTTTTCTTTTTGCCTCAGCATATTCCAGAGTTGGAAAATGAATAAGCTATCTGCAAACACCAGTGGGCAAGAAATAAAAAAGCTGCAGCACAAGCATGCTATCTGCAACCACAGGAATAAGAGTGGGGTAATCTAACAAGATAGAAATGTTTAGACGGGCCTGGGAATGTAGTCAGGTGATAGGGGACTTGCCTAAGATGAATAAGGCCTTGGGCTCAAACTTCAGCACTGATAATGAAAACGTAAAAAAACAAACAAACAGATTTAAATGGTAGCCACTCTTCTCTTACCAATACTTGTAGCAAAATCTGTGCCCTGTTATCAATACTAGAATAGGTCATCTGTAAAGGCTAAACTTCTACCCTTCCCAGTCTGTAATTAGATATGCAATTGCCCTGCCAAGGTTGTATTAGAGGGAGCTGAATTAGCTGTAAGGATCCAGGGCACTCACCACTGTTACACAGAATTTAGAAGACAGGAGATGCCATTAGTGAAGATTACTTGAAAGATCTGAACTGCCACTCTGATTTGTCAATGTTGTATTTGCCCCATCCTCTCTACATTGGTAGCAGAGGAGGTCTAACGTATATTAGAATTTCTACCATCAACCAGGGGATTTGAGGTCATCTCTTTCTTGTCTGAGGTGTCAATGGAGACCTGGTAGGAATGTTTTTTCTTCCTTCTTTCCTTCCTTCCTTCCTTCCTTCCTTCCTTCCTTCCTTCCTTCCTTCCTTCCTTCCTTCCTCTTTGTTACCAGGGAACTCAGTACCTCATACTTGCCAGGCAGGCACTTACAACACTGAGCTAAATTCCCGGCCCCCTTGAACACTTCTATCAGAAATGAAAAGTATGCCTTCACCATAGTTATCAAAGGAGCTCAGGAGTGAAGCTGGACTTTTAAGTCATTTGACTCTAACAAAATGACACCCAGACTGGGTGTGGTGGCACAGACCTGTAATCCCAGCACTTGGCAGACTGAGGCAGGAAGATTGCTGGGAGTTTGAGGCCAACCTGGGCTACAAAGTGAGTTCACAGCCAGTCTGAACTGCATGGTGAAACTCTGACTCAAAAAGACAAAAATAAGTAAAGAAGTAAATAAATAAAATCACCATCCCTTCCCTACTGAACTTATGGGAGAAAATTAAAAAAAAAAAAAAATGACACCCATTGTTTTCCTACCAGAGCAGTATCAAAGCAAGCCAGATAAAATGGAATGCTTAATTAAGAGCCAAAATTTGCATTACATAACACTGTTATGTTTAAGATCAGATTAAAGAGGGAAATCCATAGATGGAAACAAAGGTATGATTTAATTATAAAACTGTTGGACACAGATTCTAATAGTAACCGTAAAAGTTAAGAATTACAAAACTGCAGAATTGCAGAGTTCCTCACACCAAATGAAAAACTTTAAAATTCTCAGAAAAACAAAATTAGAAAGGCTCAGTAAAGACATACTTTTAAACTATTAAATGAAATTTTTAGAAGAAAACACACACAGTAACCAAAAAGAAAAGACAAGAAAACAAGAAATTAAGGAAGGAAAGAAGGAAAATCCTTGATGGAGGGAATCATTGAAGAATTAGTAACCAGAAAATAGAAATATATAGATCATTAGATTTAAATTTAAAAAGTAACTATTTTTTTAAATAGAGTTTCAAGAATCTGTGAAACTATCAGAAAATTTATTTTATTAATGCCCCTTGATTCTTGGAGTGCTACAAAGAGAAGAAAAAGAATGAGGCGAAAGTATCTAAGAATATAGTAGTTAAACAATCTCAAGAAGCTGAGCATACTACAAATACTGTAAACATAATAAAACCCACCAAAACATTGGAGAGTCAAACTTGTGAAATACAAATTTAAGAACTCTAAAAAGCAACTATTTTTAAAAAGGCCACCAAATTTACAGAAGAAAAAATTTCAAATGTTGGCAGATTTTGCATAAAAACCTAAGGAGTCCTGAAGGAAGTAATAAAATAATTTTCAAGGACTGAAAATATAAAAATAGAAATGTGGACTCAAAATCAGAAAAAAAGTCCTTCAAGAATAAAGGAGTAAATATAATATTTTTAACTGAATTAAAACTAAAAAAGTCAAAAATAGAAACACCAAATAGTGGAGAAATCTTGAAACATTAAGAATGAAGGAAAACAGAAAAAGTAAAATGTAGGTAAATGAAATGTTTTTTCTTCTTCTCTTCAGTTTCTTAAATTTTATATGATAGTTGAAGCCAAAATCATAACATAATTGTCTTAGTTATTTTTCTCATTGCTAGGGAAAGGTTTATTTCAGTTCCCAGTTTATAAAGTTTTCAACCCATTTTTGGTTGGCCCCAAGGCAGAGTAGAATGGTAGATGGGCATCACAGAAGAAAAACAGTCCATCAGAGCAGACATGAGGACTACTATTTTCTGCCTCTTTATATTTCACCCAGGCTACAAACTTATTTATTGGTGCCACCCACACCTAAGGTGGGACATCTATTATCCACACCAAAAATTATGCTAAGCCAATTAGTGAGCTAATTTTGAACCACATTCTTTTAATCCCAGTATCACACACTGTAGTTTCAGCCACCTCCAAAAAGGCCCACACAAAGCTTTGGGGGGACATTTTGATACAAGCCATAACAATAGTGCTGTGTGGTTATAAATGAATATAAGGAAAATACTTAAGACAATTATAAGCAAAGGTCAAGAACTGAATGTTGGTTAGGGCAACATTTACCCACTTTACTTGAATTTGGAAAATGATAACACTATAGAATGTAAATATATATATATATTATATGTAAATATATATATATTATGTAAATGTAAATATATATATATATATATTATTCAGAATGTCCACTAAAACGATACAAATAGGTGCACTCAACAATAATCATAAAGGAATTCAGAAAATTGTTCAAGTAACTGAAAGACAGAAACAGAAAACAGAAAAATAGAAACCATACTTTCAGAAAATTGAGAGAAAAAGTAAAAATTTTAACCATAATGTAGCAATAAGTCCTAAAGGTGGGTGGTGTAAATATATCAATTAAAAGAATGAGTTGTCAGAGTGAATTAATAAAATGATCCAACAAAATGCTGTTCAAAAGAAACATTTCAAAAATAATCTATAGGCATATTAAAAGTGAAAGTATGGAAAATATATTATGCAAACCACATAAAAATAAAAGTATAGAACAAATTTCTTATATTACCTGGTAGACTTCAAAACAAAGAGACATACCAGAGATATAACAGTGTGTTACACAAATATAGAGGATAATCTGTTCCAAATATGTATGTAATAAATTATATGCTTTCTCATAACATGAATAAAAAACTGGAAGAGTTGAAAAGAGAAATTGACAAAGGCATAATTTTGTAAATACTTTAGCAACACTTTCTCAGTAATTAAACAACTTGAAAGAAAATGAACAATATTGTAGAAGTGAAGAAAAACATCAAATAACAAGACCCGTTTGATAACCCTATCTAACAACAGAAGAATAACTTTTTTCTTTAATCAATGTTCTTACAATATCAAGATAGAAAATCAACCACAGGTAACTAAAAGAACCTGTTCTGTTTGACCACAGAAGCATCAAATTAAAACGAATAACAGGAGTACAGCAGGAAATTTCTCAGAGACTAAGAAACACCGTAATAAATAACAAGCATTTAAATAGGAAGTAAAAGATAAAAGAAAAAGGTCATTACACTAAGTTAAATTGAAAATACAATGTATCAAAACATGTGGGACACCGCTAACAGTACTGAAAATGTATAGGACTAAGGGATTATGATAGAAAGGTAGAAAACTCTCAAATCAGTAACTTAAGGTAAGCCTTAAAGAAAAAGAGAAAAATAAAGGCAAAGCAAACAGAAAGAAGGAAATAATGATAATAACAGAAATCAATAAAATATATAATGTAGAGGAAATGATGCAACAGATATCTACTTTTTAAAAAATCAATAAACTTGGAAAATCTCTAAAAAGATATTAAAAAGCGAAAATAGAAGACACACATTGGCAATATCATGAAAGGAATGTGAATATCAATATAGATTTTTTAATTGTTGAAAAATAAGGAATATATGAAAAACTTTATAACTTGGAAAAAAAAGAATCAATTCCTTGTAAAGCACAATAATAACTTACCCAAATGGAAACACATAATTTCAATATCCTACATGTGTTAAAGATTGATAATTTAAAACTCTTAAATGTAGAGAAATAAATCCGCAGGCCCATATTTTTTTGAAAAAAAGAGAAAGAAAACTGCATATTAATAATTTTATGAAAATATCCACAGGTATATATAACAAATTATTACATAGAGAATTTAGCAACTTATGAAAATTATACACTGGGACAAAGCAGTGTTTATTTAGGGATGCAAATCAATCAATGAAGAAATATTACTTAACAGAAACTTAAATGCAATACACCAAAACAACAGTGCTTGGGAACATAGGAATGGAGTGGGAGGACCTCAAATTGATAAAGAATTAGCTACAAAAATGAACAGCTCATGCTATACTCTTGGTGGAACTTAGTATTTTCTTCCAAGACTGTAAACAAGGCAAGGATGTCAAATCTTCCCATAATTATGCAACAAACCATTAAAAGGAAATAAACAGTGTAAACACTGGAGGCAAAGAAATAAACCTGTCCCTTTTGGAAATGCCATGATTGCCTTAAAATACCAAAGAATCTACAAAAATACTACTAAAACTGAGAGTTCAGTAAAGGTGCAAGCTACAGGATAAGCACAAAAAGTGAATTGCATTTCTATATATTAGCAATGTGCTTGTAAACACCAAAAATAAGGAATCTATGTACTACTTACAAGTCAGTCAAAAATAGCTGAAATATTTAAGAACAAATCTAACAACATATATAGATTTTTGTAGATATAGATGAATTAATTCTAAAATGTGCAAGAAAGGGTAAGAAACTAGAATTGCTATAATGATTTTGAAAATTAAAAGTAAAGTAAGTCTACCTGGATTCAACATCTATCATATTAGTAGAGCCATCAGCAATGAATGATTAGGGCAGAGGTATTAATGCATACATCCAAGGAACAGAAAACAGAACTCAGAAATAAACAGGCACAAGTACATTCCCTTGATTTTTGACAAAAGTGTTAAAGTAGCTCAAGGGAAGAACAAGTTTTTTAACAAATGATATGTTGTCATAATTCCATAACCAAAGGTAAAAAAAGAACCACATGCTTTATGTACAGTCTCATAACTTTTATATTATACAAAATCAATACAACTTTAGAGAAAAGAATTTAGAAAGTGTTTATGCTCTAGGATGAGGCAAAGAGTTCTTTCATTTGACACTCAAACTAAGATTTATAAAAAGAAAATTTGATAAGTGGGCCCCCATCAAAATTAAAATCAGAGTTGTACAAGACTCTGTTGAGAGGATTATAAAAAACAAATTACAGACTGGAAGAAAGCATTTAAAAACCATGTATTCAAAGACAGAGTATGATCTAGAGCATGTACAGTTGTTCTAGACTCAGCAGTTACAAAACTTCTTGCTATAATATAGGCAAAACATTGGTCAGACATTTCATGGAAGTGAATATAGTGATGACAAACTCAATGTAATTTACAACATTATACCCATAAAGGAAATTTAAATTAAAACCACAATGAGATTTAAGTTACACTTAATAGGAAAGTTAAAAAGAAAAACACTTCCAGACATTTATGTAATCATACATTATTGGTGAAAATATAAGATAGTACAGCCACTTGGAGAAAAGTTTGAAAAATTTCTTGGAAAAACAAATATCAGATTAAATTCTACTATGATACAGCCCAGCAGTTTTACTACTCCGTGTTTACCCTAGAAAAATCAAAGTATAGAGGCTGGGGATTTAGCTCAGCATCATAAGTGCCTGCCTTGCAAGCTTGTGGTTGTGAGTTCGATCCCTGGTACCGATAAAAAAAAAAAAAGTATAGATTCTCAGGAAAAATCTGTACTGAAATATTTACAGCAGCTTTACTTTTCATAGTCAGACACTGGAATCAGATGAGATGTCCTTCCATGGGTGAATGGTTAGGCTTTAATAGGTAGTAAATCCACCTATTAATACTGTCCCATAATTAAATACTGTGAAATACTGTCCTATAATTAAAAAGGAATGAGCTACTGATACAGTCAACAGTTTATATAAATCTCCAGAGAACTGTGCTAAGTGAAAAAACTAATCCCATTAGGAGCATATTTTGTATGGGCCCATTTATAATATACTTGTAGTGACAAAATTACAGGAATGAAAATAGACCAGGGATGTGGAAGTTAGGAATGAAGTGAGCAGTGCTATAAACCAGTATGGTGGTCAAGCTATTGCATATTAACTGTGTTAATATTAAGTTAATGGTTACAGTTTTGCAAAAGTTCACTTTGGAGGAATCTGGCAAATGCAAAGATATGAAGACTCACAATACATTTATCCCAACTGCATGAACTTGAAAGAAAAATTTGGCTAGAAAAAAAAAATCTTACTTTATTAAAACAAATCACTCAAAGATTTAACGCTGCTTTAATCTTGATAACCTAAACAAAAACAGAAGGCACATGTTTCTGGGAAACTGCCATTATCGAAGCAAAAGTTCTAAATCCCTTTTTTTGTCTTGTTTTGTTTTGGATTTTTTTGGTACCAGGGATCCAACTCACGACTTTGCACTTACCAAGCAAGCATTTAAATTGCTGAGCTAAATCCCCTGCCCTCCATTTGTTCTCGATACTCTCACTTCAGGGTAAATTTTTCTTGTTATTTTTTTTATAAAGCACCTGTAAGTTATTTTGTCCCTCAGGAGAGTTCTGGAAATGTAGCAATCACAATATTTTAAAAGACATGTGGGTATAAAATGAATGTTGAGAGTTCATGTAGTTTCCTAAACCTCTTGGCTTAAAAGCACTTCTATTTCAAATTTAACTATTTTTGGCTTGTTTTCCTAACTGTATCTAGGTTAAGAAAAATGCATGGTGCCAAAGCTGGGGAACAATTAAGAATTCCAAAAGAGTACACTTTAAATATAGTCATAAGAAGGAAATGAAAGATTTTATTAAAATGTGTAAGTTATTTGCATCAGTGAGAGAGCTTGTGGATATATTTAGCAAACCGGATGTGCATTGATCTTCTTATTCAAGAACATTAGGTAAAGTACACAGACAAATCCTGTTTTGGAGCTCTTGCTTCCTAAAAAATATTCAGAAATGAAAGGTTGCTAATGCTAATACTGGATTTTTGCCCTTGATTCCCACATAAAGACAGCCCTCTTATGTAAGAAATCCCTTTGGGCAACATGTCTTTCAAGTTCATTAGCTCTTTAATTCACCTAGAAATGTATTATCTATAACAAGGGAAAATTTTGCCTTTCATGCACCTCATATGACTAAAATGCACAAAATAGATAAAGGTAATTAATTTGTGGTATACTCCACTGTACATTTTATAATTAATATCTATATTTTAGTTATGTATATGTTTTAAGATGAATCAGATAATCTCACTCTTCTCAAAACTTGAAAAGGTTTCTCTCCTCTACCAAGGACTCCCACCAACACAAGTCTTTTTCTGCAGATATTCACATATCTCCCTCATCTCTTGCATGTATTTACCTGAAAGTCCACTTCTCAGAGACTGCTACTCTAAGTCTTCTGAAACACAGTCTAATCTATCCCTCATTGAATAGCTCATTAGGACTCATTGATTTTTACTGTCACGTCATCATCAGAACACAAGCTCCAAAAGTCAGGATTTTGTAACTGTTTTTATTTTTTATCCTTAGCAATTTTCTTATGGCCAGATACAGAGTACTATACTCAGCTGTGTGAAATAATGAGAGAACATTTATTTGTCTTGCCTTATCATACATATCTTAGTCCCATTTGTGTTGTTATAGTAAAATATACAAGACTTGTTGCTTTAAGAAAAAAGGTTTACTTTTGCTCAGTCAGAAAGCCCAAGATAGGATAGCAAGGATATGTTTCAATGTAGTGCCACAGACAGCACCACCACACCACAGCACACAGAGAGTGGTGAGTACCACCTGAGAAGGAAGCAGTATGTGCAGCGACTCACGGGATAACTGATGCAGTCACAGAAGTTTGACACTAATCTCTCCTGAGGGTTGCTTGGCTCCACCTTGGGAAACTTCCAATGTTCCTCGGTACCATTATTTTTGGGACCAGTTCATGACCCATTATGTAACAAACCACAGCA
Source organism: Hydrochoerus hydrochaeris (assembly GCA_004027455.1). Classification (NCBI taxonomy): domain Eukaryota; kingdom Metazoa; phylum Chordata; class Mammalia; order Rodentia; family Hydrochaeridae; genus Hydrochoerus; species Hydrochoerus hydrochaeris. The sequence continues at coordinate 23,843 of PVLA01010623.1, forward strand.
TCACACTTTTTACAAATACTGGCTTAGTATTTCTAATGTCCCAGCATCATTCTAGCCTGAAAGTAACAACATGCTACACACAACCTTTGCTCTCAAAGATCTCGTTATGACAACAATGATTAATAAATAACTTGCCTAAATACAGAAAACTGCACCAAATGATCTCTTATTACTTTCCATGATGAACTCTGAGGAAGATTAACAAAATGTTTCCTATTTAACTTAAGAAGAAAATAAAGCTTGTAATTTCCTATATCATATGATTTTACTGAGCAAAGGAATACTTAAATTCTTTCTGATATTGACATTTATATTTTGTAATTAAATGAAAATCAACTTCTCACATTATTATATACATGTTAATTTGTCTCTTACAAATTTATTGTACTTGAATTGGAGGGATTTCCATTTTTTTTTCCCTTAGTAACCAGAAGGATTGACCACAGATAAAGATAAAACAAAGACAATTTATGGGGAAAAAAACATTATAGCATTTGGAGATGTTTAACCCAAGACAAAAAAAGGAAAACTACAACAGTCTTAAGATGTTGAAGAAGGACACATATAAGGAAAGATTTTAACATTTAAAGAGTCCAAAAAAAAAAACTTTTTTAAGGAGCTTAACTTCCAGAAGCATTTAGCCTTATGTTTGAAATCTAGCTTTACCACTTGACCAAGTAATCTATCTTTTTAAGAATCACTTTCTCTTCTCTAAAGCGTACCTCAGGCTGCCATTTAAAAGTCAGTGAGAAAAGTAAATTAATTACATACACTATGAAGGGTCACTCTAAATCTAAAATTCTTTGATTCCATCTAAAACTGGGTAAAATTTTTATGTTTTTTTTTTAGGTGAAAAGACTCTTTAATGGAAAAACAATGTCATTCAAACAAAGCTCTGCTTGGTTCCTCCATTCAGTCAAGAGCAGAGAAGCCAGCAGAGACAGCACATAGGTTAAGCTCTCTTGAGTACTCAACAGTTCCTAAACTGCAGCAATCACGGCAGACCAGGATGCCTCTGGACCAGGCACATCACTAGTTCCACGACGCCAGTATTTTACTTCAAGCAGGGCCAACTCTCAGCAAAACTCTTGCATAGGTAAAATCTATCTTTAGATTTATGCTGATGAGTGAGATTCTACAAGTGTTTTAAATATATTTCAGTGCAAGTTATATGCTTAAATGTAGATAAATAAAAGGATCTTGTTACTGAAAGATTCCTCATTTTAACAGAAGTTGAATGCATTATACTATTTCATGTGGAAGGATTTGGGAAAAGCAAAAATAACGGTGGCTTTGAAGAATTATCCTTTCCTATCAGGAGTGGAAAATTTGTGAGGTTAGAGCATTACTTGTCATCCAGTACTGGGAAGCTAAAAAGGAACAAACAAAAATGGCATTGATGTGTATGGATACACTATAATCTAGATCACAGATTTTTGGACCTGAAGTGTCTCAAACTGGAACTCTGGAGCTAGTGACATAAGATAAGTTGTTATATCCTTACCTGTAATACTGACATGATGTATCTATACTTTCAGAAACATTGTCAATATTAAATACAAAATAGTATGTCCATTTTGGGCCTAACAAAAGGTGATCAATATATAATATCAAGGGTAATAATAGTGGATGTCTTCATTGATCATCTGCTGGAAATGTGACACAGAAGATTCAAAGAATATAGTCAGGTATGATTTAGATGATTATCACAAGCATTGCTTTAATTTAAATTTTGTTGCTCACAGTATATGCTTGCATTTTTCTAGGTATTGGGGCTATCACAGAATAATTTTTATATTCTTTCTGTTGAAGTTTATCATCTATTATGAATTAAACTGCTACAAACATAGGTATGCATGTACCACCCATAACAGCTAAACCTCAGAAACAGCTCATATGTCCATCTACAGGTGAATGTATAAAGAAAATGTGCTCTTTATACACAACATAGTACTATAATATAAATGATGAACTTGACTCATTCTTCAGTAAATGTATGCACTCCCAAAATATAATATTAAGTGAAATAGTAAGTTAAAACACAAAAATTTAAATATCACATGATTTCTTTCACATGAGAAACTCAAAATATAAGTCAAATAAAAGCCAGATATTGTGGCTCATGCCTGTAAGCCAAGTACTTAGGAGGCTGAGGCAGGAGGATCCAAGGCCAGCCTGGGCTACAAAGTGAGTTTAAGGGTAGCCTGAACTGCATACTAAAACCCTGTCTCAAAAAAAAAAAAGTCAAATAAAAGGAAGTAGGCAGAATGCTTTCAAATGGAAGAAGATGAAGAGAAGGAGGTAGGGGGAAGGGTGGCAAAAGGGTGAAAAAATTAGAATTGGTTATGCACATGTGCCAACTCCTTATGATAAATAAAAGCTCGATGTAATGCAAACATGTGTTCATGGAAAAATAAAAGAAGAAATTTATAATCTAGTAGATAAAGAAGTTAGCCAGTAAGAAAGCATATTGTGCTACAAAAGAATGGAGGACAGATTAGCAGAGACTGGAAGCAGAACATGGAAGTGGTTCCAAAAGACTTTCAAAGTACTGCAAGTCAAAGAAACAGCAAATGTAAAACTGGGAGAATGGGAGAAGAATAGCGAGGCAAAACAAAAAGGGAACACAAAAAATAACAGACTGCGTTTCAGGACCTGGTGTTTACTATCTAAATATGCCATATATTGTCATGGGGATAAGTAAAATTATACTACTCTTCTAAGTGTCAGTTTATAATCTGTTAAAGGGCATTCAGAAAATCACTCTCCTGTTGTTATGAGGCTTCACTAAGACGATATACAAATTAACTTCTAAGATATCTTCCTTTTCAAACCCACCTTCCTATCTTGGATTCCACACACAACCTCTACCTCCAACCCGTTCTTCACTGTGAAGGCTGCAGGACTTGGGCAAAATGCACACCAGTCCTAGTCAAACCTGGCTTAATAATCTTCAGTGCCTTCTCTCTGTTTCCAAAATCAAATTATTAATTATGCACTAAGAGGTGTACATGATTTGCCCCCCAGCTGTCTCAGTAAAGTCATTTTCATGTCTTACTTTTTCCAATTCTCTTTGCTTCAGCCACTTTTCTTTTCTTTTGCATATATCATCTTAGTGACTTTCTCCTCCTTGAAACACAATACCCGCAACAGACGCAACTTAATGGAGGAAATGTTTATTTTGGGTTCAAGTTTGTAGAGCTTTTGGTCCATAGTCTGCTGGCTCCAAGGCAGTGTGCATGGCAGGAGGGCATCTAAGAGAGAAAGAGCTCATGACATAGCAAGAAACAGAGATAAATTAAGGGAGGAGAGAAGGAAATAGACTCTTCCAGTCCTCGCCCCCAGTGATCCACCTCTTCCAATCAGGCTTTACTTTCCAGTATCACCTTTAGCTATAAACTCACTGGAGGACTCACTGGGGACTGCTGATCATCATGTCCCCTTAATCCAGTCACCTCCCAAACGCCCCACCTACGAGTACATGAGACTTTGGGGAGATACCTACATATAAAACATAATACATGTCCATGATCACTCTTACTTTGTACTTTTATTTTTTTTTGAAACCATTCACTAAAAGCTTTATTTAAAAATATATAAATATTTGACATGTACAAGTTAAAATTATTGTATTTCTGAAATCCCACGCAGAACTGACACAACAGAAAATCCACACCAAACTAATCATTCAGACTGCCAATTCCATCCACTAATTTAACAATACAGTACTTGGGAAAAATGAAAGATTTAACATTAACAGCAATGAAGGAAAACCAGTCATTTGTAATATGCTGCTATAATTAGAATACCCAGTCCAGGGGTTACTGAAACGAATTCCAACAGCAAATTTAGAGCATCCTTAAAACAAAAACAAATTCAAGACTCTGAATTGATGCAAATACTCTACATATGAGAAAAAAAATACTCTTCTTGTGAACTTTAATCGAAAGCCAAATGTCCTCATGTTTTACAGAGCGATCAGCCCTGGCCCTGTGACTTCAGCTCGGCTCTCAGGGTTTGGATTTGGCAAACTGGAAGGAAAGCTCCCGGGCTTGGAAGGAATGGAACTCCAAGTTGGGATGATGTCAAATGCCAGGAACAATGGTATTCATTTTGGGGGATGCAGACTTACATATTAGAATATAGAAATGAAAAGGAAAATTAAAGTTAAAATATGTGTTCCAAAATATATAGATTACCACTTCATGATGACTTAAATTTCTGTAACAAGGTCCAATGTGAAAACCTCATATAAATGAGAATTTGGAAATCTGAGACATGCTTATCCTTGCTAAATACATTTCCAATGTATACCTTTGCATTTTGTTCAGGGCTACTACTACATTGCAGGGCCTTTAGAAATGATAGCCATGCCTTAGTTCTAAGTTTAAGTTATAATATTTGACCAGGAAAAAGTTCCTGAACATTTCACTGACTTTCAGGTTTTTCTTATTCCTGAAAAAATAAGACAACTTTGAACACTTTTCAAAAGTTCTTTTACAGAAGTTAAGACTTTTTTAGATGAACTACACAGGCAGTGGTGATGTTAAAGGAAAAGCCAAAGGACTGCTTCCCACTTCAACAAAGTGGGAGGAACTTAAAATGGCCAGCTATAAACTGCAAGGCAAAAAGGACTCAAAGGTTAATGGAGAGAGTGTCCCTGATAAGTAAACGATGAAGTGTGTCTGTCCACTTGAAGGTCTTCTTAAGCCATGAGTGGGACTCAGTTTAGGGAGATAGTTTAATGTACCCCTCAGGAAAAAAATTGTTTTTTTTTTATTTTTCCATCACAAACAAAACAGTGGTTATGACGTCCAGCGCCACCAAGCAACCTTCATTCTGTCCCACACAGCTGAAGGCGAATCCAAGGCTGGGCGTACATCCTGGGTGGTGAACTGGTCCTTGTTCCCTTTGCCGCGGTCGTAGTAATCTAACTTCTGTCCCGCAGCGGTTGATGATCCAATCGTGTCTGTTGAAAGACAACTCGTACCCCATCCAGGAATGAATCCTCACCCTTGGTGAATACCATTTTGCTTTTCCTCCTAATCGGATCAGTGAGGGACCACAAAGACACTCCGCAGCATGAAAGGTTTCCCGCTTCAAAATCTCCTTCCCGGCCTGCTCGTTTTTCCGATTGTGAATCTTGATGATATCATACACATCTTTCTGGCTAATATCCTCAGGCTTCCACTTCCACCCTTTCCTTAGCATTGCATTCCAGAACATCTGTTCCGAAGGGTAGACCCACTTTGTCTCAGAGTCTGCTCTTGGAATGGATGATTCTTCTCTGACCATAGACAAAGCAAAGGGCTGGTCTGGGGCCGATGTTTGATTAGGTGGTGGCATCAGATCTGAAGGGTCCAGGTTCTTCTTATTGGCCCTGGCACTGGTAACGGGGCATTCCTCATACTCGTACACTGGATCCTGGTGGGCAGGCACAGAGGAAGTTTTGCTGTCACTAGTTGGACTAGATGGTCCCTCACTTGCTGCACAGCTGTGACTTTTGCTTTCATGCCTTGGGCATCTTGAAGGTAGTGATGCTGACTGATGATCTGTAGCATTTGCGGTGTGAACTGCAACAGCAGGAGTAGATGCTGACAAACCCATGGCTGGAGTCAAAGCGTTGACTCCAAACAATTTTAAATGTCCAGCTGCTCTAGCCCGCAGTCCTCAGACCACACCAGTCACTGTGGACACCACCTTTGCCACCTGAGTCCCCCCCAGGGCTGCCTCAAGCCACCTACTCCGCCTCTAACTGCCAGCCCCAGCCAGAGGGCAAGGAGCAATTGCCACCTGCCCCGGCCTTCATCTCACAGGGTCACCGCTGTCGTGGCAGTCCTTTGTACTTTCAACATTATCTTTTCCTGGTCACCTTTCCTATCCTTCTTGGTGGACCCAATTTCTAATCATTCTCCATACTTTTGAATCAAGTGTATCTTCCTCATCCTTCCCAATCAGGTCACATGTTCCCTGTCACAGGATGCCCTAGACTGGCTTCCTCCACTTTTTAGTATCTAACAGAAATAAAATTTTCCATTTAGTGGTGAAGTTTTGCATCTTCAAGTAAACTGGAGGAAGAAACAAAAGATTTTAAGGCCAATAGTGTAGGGAGCAGATAAGTGCTTAAGAATCCTCTTCTTGCAGATTGCAAAATTATGCATAAAGTCTGAAAGAGGAGTTAAACAGCATTTTATGTAGCAAACTGAAAGGTAAAAGAAGGTGCTAGATGAGAATCCTGAGTTCCCTGCTTTGTCATTAATAACTGTAACTACATGGTGAAAGTGGTAGGTTTTTATTTCTTCTTTTATCACTCACATTATTCAATCATTTATTACTTCAAATAAAAAGTAGTGTTGAAGAATACATAAAAAACAGAATCTCAGACTTTAATGTGATTACAATGTACAAAGAAAGCAATAATCTTTTTTAAAGGAGAAATATGGAATACAGTCACATTTTTGTAAGTGTCAAGTCTTGTTTAAAAGGAAACTGGGGTCAAATACATTACACAACAATTAAGAGCCTGCTTTGCATTTGGTCACTTTTATTTAAACAACACATAAAAGATAGCATCAATGTCTAATCCCCTTTTTTATCTCTATCTCCTTTGTCTCTTACCCCACCAAAATAGATAGATAGATAGATAGATAGATAGATAGATAGATAGATAGACAGACAACAAACTAGGATATAAAAGATAAACTTTGGGTTTATAAAATGTTTTAAGTACATAAAACAAATTAACTAGTTAACACAAATATAAGTTGGCATGCTAGCGTATACAGATGGATTACAAATAAGTGGTAAATCTAATAATGATAGAGGTTTTATTTCTACCCTTCTCCCACTTTTGGTATTACTTAGACATTTAAACTTTAATGAACTAATTTTAATTTTTAAAAAATTGAAGCACTAATCATTAGATAATTACATTCAGCTTTATTTTAATCACTAATTGATCTAAGTTTCCTTGAAAGGCTAACAATTCATTGAGAAAATCAAAGCTAAGAGAATTAAAGGAATTTACTCAAGATAATCTTGCTACAGATGCAAAACTGGTAAAATCCATGCTTGTTTTATCTGTGAAATAATACAATAAACTACATACAATTATAAATAATATAAAAGGTATTTAAGATGTAAAAGCAATTATTATATCTAACCTATAAATAAAAATACAAGATCAAAATGTTTACAGTTTTAGAAATATTGGCATATTAAAATCTATATCATGCAACCTGCTAAACCTACATACATTTCATTCCTATTATACAAATATACTTAACAGATAGATGTGTATATATGTACACACATGAATTTAGATATTAAAGAGAGTGTAAATTGAATTTTTGAAGCTCAAACTTCAAACTTATAAAAGCATTTTCATATTTGTACCAACAAAAACATTTCAGTGTAGAATGTGAATACATTTTTACATGAATGTCATTTTTAGGAACAACAGCATAAACATAGGGCTGCCTAGATCCTACAAATAACTTAAGATGATTTTGACTGATATTATAACTCCTAACTCAGCTGCTGCCAACACAACATACCACAGTCTAAAAGTTAGTTCACAATATAATGCTATCACTTGAGCTGACAGCTTTCATTAGAATGAGGTGAGAGAGCACAGTGTTATGGATGATAAGGGAAGAAAGAAAAACTTAAGCATGATAAATACATTCTTTGATTTGAGAGGGGCTCAGTATATTGCAAAAGATTGAGGTAAACACTGCAGGAATTATGGATAATTACGTATTTTTAAAATTTCTAAATCATAAACAGTTATACAATGAAATCATGCCCCAAAATATACTCTTCTATGGTCACAGAATGAATATAAATAACCAGAACTAAGAAAAGTTCTGTGTGATTCCAAAGTCCAAGTTTTTCCCAGTTACATCTTACAATTATAAAATTATTTAAATCGACTAAACCTCACTGTAAATTTGGAGCTATAAAATGTTAGAAAAATATAACCCCTGATTCAGAACTCTGTACTAAAGACATTTCATACATTTTCATATGAAGCCCTATAAAATTGTAAGTTCCTTGAGAAAAAGTTTTAAATACCCTAAAGATCACAGAATTATGCAAGGAAGTTGAACAGAAGAAACTACTAGAGCAAAAGTCATCAGACTAAGATCCATAGATTTGTTAGGGTTTTAGGATGGCAGAAAATTATTGACATTCTTTGAATATAGATTTTTGAAAAAATATATAATTCTGTTTATTAAATTCATAACAGCATATTCTTTCAGCAGCTTTAGTTTTTAAATTTTTAATAACTATTAATAAAAAAACTTTTTATGTTTGAGAAAATGAAAAGATACTGTTCAATGACTATGGGTACCACACAGCTGGAGAGTGAAAAATAATTCCTAGAACATAGGTCTGTTCCATCCTACACCTATAACCTTAATCTTTGCTACTGACCATATCATGGTGTCACACATATTACCACACATCATGAACTGGTAGAAGAAAGATGCCATCTACAAAATGTGGCATATATGTGTGAGAAAATGAGAGTACTCAGTGTTGTTAGGCATCCTGGTAGGTACATCCTTTTCTTTTCAAGAGACTAATAAGAAAACTGTGTTTTAATTTTACATGGTTCAATCTGTACAGAGAAATAATATGTGTTGTTTTGTAAAATATGGCACAAAACTAACTGAGGCTATTTTCTAAGAAAATTCAGTGAATTGGATCCTGTTATCCTTGGTAAGCTAAATCTCAGTGAGCTGTAATTAATGTTCACAGGGCATCTGCTTAATTTTTCTATGGCGTTAGGCTCCTTTTCCACCTTTTATAAATTCTTCAGTCCTTCATTACCTTTACTTTCGTACATTTACATTCAGGGTTTTTTTTATCTTATTTTAAAATTATAGTGAAATTTTAATTTGAATATTGGATTGATGAGGATTTAGGAACTTAAAAAATTTAAAACAAATAGATCTACTCCTGCAGCTTTTTAGGTTAACAGTTTTGTGGATGTGGTTATAGGGAAGATGATAATTTCATTGTTAATTCAGAGTTTAGTTGTAAATAGATGTATTTCAGAGAAATTACAAGAGCTGCTGAATAATGCTTAACATGTTCACACAGAGTAATTAATCCTAACTTATTCCTGAAAACTAGTGTTTTATGTAAAATCAACCTTTCAGTTATTGCCATTCCAGTATCGATGACTCGAACTTTAAAAGGGAATGTTTAAAGTGCTTTAAAAGGGAATGAGTGTTAACGACTTAAGACAGTGGTCTATCCCTGAAACAACCGTGACTATCCCAACCATGAAGGGTTCCAGAATGTCCTGACCATTTACTAAGTTTAGCATGGCCACCCAGTCTGATAATGGTTCTTCATATTTATGTATTCTTCCTAACATGACTGTTATATTGATGTTTTCTTCCTTATTATACCTATAATAATATCATTTCATAGATGTTTTCACAAGTAAATAAATTTTCATTTAAAAAGGGTAAATATATAATTCTTAGCTCATTACTACTAAAAGGAGAAGTATGGATTTGATTTCAAATTACTTGATTCCAAGACCATTTCTATTAACCACCAGAGTACACTGTTTTCCATTTTGGTTGTAATGGTTAGGTTAATGTGTATATTTCCTACATTAATTCCAAAATTAGGAAGACAGAAATATATATAGGAGAAAAATACAGAAATGAATAAGGAAAAGTGAACAAAAGGAAAGGAGAGATGAAAAAGAGGTAGGGAAGAAAGAAGGAAAGAAAGAAAAGAAAAAATAATTAGTATCTCAATTACTTTCTCATCCATAGAAACAAAGCAGCCAAATTAGTCAACAAATGTAAAGGAGGAGGGGCTTATTTTTGCTTACAATTTGAGAAGTTTCTATGCTTTGAGGTTTAAGTGCTTGAATGGCAGGACAGGAGGGCCTCTCACCAAAAAAGCTGCTTACATCACAGCAGCCAAAAACAGAAAGTGAGGAGTTGGGTAAGGGCTGGTTTTACTGAACCACTGCTTCTGGCCATGCGTCACCTCATGACAACACAATCAGCTATGGATTTATTAGTGTATTAATCCACTGATAAGTATAGTACCCTCATGATCCAATCACCTTCAAATGTCCCACTTCTGAGCACAAAAGGGTTTGGGGGCATAGTCTAGTTCTAACCCAAATCACTCTATCTTGAATCCCCTAAAGACTAATATCCATATCTTTATACAAAATGTGTTTAGTCTAACTTTAAAAGTTGGCAAGGTTTTTTTTTTTTAACATTTTCAGCACTGCTGGTGTCCAAATCCAAACAAATCTTGAGACTCGTGACAAACTCATAGCAGTGAGTCCAACTTTTTGGGATCTCCAAGGCACTTTTAGCTTCATTCTCATATCTTCATGCACTTTTATTTCAGGAACATACTACTTCTGGTAAAATCTGGGTGGAAATCTCTGTGATCCTTGAACTCTTGAATTCTGCATGCTCATAAAACTAGCAACTCGTGGAGGATGCCAAGGTGTGTCACAACATCAAATAATAGCTGTATTCACTTGGGTCAAGTCTGTAGAGAAATCTGAGTATCTTGGCTGAGAACTATGAAACAAACCTAGGGGCCCCTTCTTTCACAAGGAGTCCTGGGGGATCTTTTCTCAGTGCAAGTTTTATAACTTTGCACCTCTGACTCTGTAAAAGATGGAGTTTTGCGGATTCCTGAATGCCATCAAGGCATCTTTCATATTTCCTGATGCAAAGTAGTTGCCTTGTTTTTAATGCTTTTCTTCTCAACAATCATCCTCTCCTCTGCCCCAACATTGCAGGCATCTTCTTTCTTGGCAAACTCCAAACTTTCCAAATGAGCTTTTAACTCATGATTCTCACTATGAAGCCAGAAATACTTAATATCAGGATGCTTCAGAATTCCTTCTACCAAATCAATTAGTCTGCTGCTTTTAATTTTTATTTCCTCTAAAATTTCAGAACATGGACAAAATGTAGATAATTTTTTTCCAGTGCATAACCTTTGGTCTCAAGTGTGACTGCCATGGAGTATACTCCTAAATGAAACCTCCTGAATATGGCTTTCTTATCTGTATTTCCATGAATAATCTGTTCTGTTGAGCTCTGAATCTTCTGTTAATCTGGTGGAAAGTATTCTAGGGCTTTCTATCTGGCATTTCCAAGCCTTTCTGAATTCATTTCACAAACCAGTTCCAAAGATTCTGAACCACATAGCCAGGAAAACTCACAGTAATGATCTCACTTCTCTTGATACCAAAATATTTCTGATCACTTTCCTGTCACAGAGACAAAATATGCAACAACCACAATTTAAAAGAGGAGGGGTTTGACATATAATTTCACGAGATTTAGTACATGGTCAAATGGAGAAATGGCATGGTGGAAGAACCTGGCACTAACTAAATCATTTACATTAAGGCATTCAGGAAGCAGGGTGTGAAGGGTGGTGATAAGAAGGAAGATACAGTCTCCAATTTATGCTCCCAGTGAACAGCCTCTTCTGACCAGTCCTCACTTCTTCAGCTATGGCTTCATGAGTGGCTAATGAAAGTATTTTTACTATGATCTAGACACCTTTCATAAGCCCAGGCTCATATGTTTATATTAGACTTTGGGGGGACATTCTACATCTACACCGTAATAATCACTAGTAATAAAATACAAAATGGTAAGTCTATGTTCAAAGAATAAATTGAAGATACAGTGAACAGTAAAATTAGGAATAGGCTGTTGTTGCAATGGAGTTTTGGACAAAATATATTTTCAAGTAATACTTGCAGCTGCATATCTGCAGGGATATCAAGGAACTTTTCTATGCCAAAGAAGTAAATGTCCAGCAGGAGGAACTTGGATCACGTTCATTAGTGGCAAACATTCTGATTCAGTTTCATGGGCTCTAACATCAATTTAACCATAATCAAAGTTAGGACCACTTAACTTAAAATGTTGATAGTATACATGGCTATCTTCTGGATTGAAACTTTGGACTTTTTTTGAAAGTATCCATAGTAAATAGAAAAACATACTCATAATTCTACTTTAAGTATACACATTAATCTCTCTTCATAACCCAGTCTACTAACAGCCAAAACAGGTCTCTGAAAGCCTTTGACTACCCACCTTCTAATATAGAGAAATAGGAAATGTACAGAAGGAAACAGGCACTCGAAGTTCATCCAAAACTGAATAAAATGTGAAGGCTGTATACCAAATGATCAAAGGGAATGAAGCAGTGTTCAAGAATAGCATTAAGAAATTATTAGCTACTGTGTGAATAATTAATTAATTCACTCTGCTTTATCTATTAACTAACTTTACAGATGGTAGAAATTTCTACTGTGCATAAAATTAAGATCCTATGGAGTCCTGAAAAATTTATATATTTGTAGACAATCACTCAAGGGTACCAACACAACTTTCATTATTCATGATCTGCTTCATTCCAAATTTAATACAACCCACTCTTTATTTCACTAGATCAAGTCCTTGTAGAGAAAAACATATACAGCTTTACTTTTGCTTTAAGTTTAGGATGGTATATCAGTTAGTTTCATTTAAGAAGTTTATAAACGTGTTAAGAAAATAAAAAATATTGCAAATATAGCAAAAACATTTTTTCTATACTTGTCAATAGCTATTGAGAAGGAAATACTTAAATTTTCTTAACTCTGATACTTGATGTTAGAGCCCATGAAACTGAATCAGAATGTTCACACCGTTCTACAGAGAACATCGGCACACAAGTACTCTTTACTTTCTGGAAAACATTACATGAAAAATAATAGTTTTTTGTCATTTTATTTTATCATTTTTGTTTAGCACCAAAAGAGGAAGAATACTACAGAATTCACGTGATTCTTGAATAGTTCATGTTGAATTATGGGTTTCTGCATTGAATTTTATGAACATCCTATTTTTGCTAAAATCTTGTCGAAGGAGAGAGTGAATAATACAAAGTCAGGCACCAAACTCCATGTAAAACTTAAAATTTAATATATTTTGAAATGTTCTCAAATCTTTACCTTATGAGGTCTGACTTCTACCAAATTACTTCCAGGTACGAATCTTTTTTAGTGTAACTTTAATAATAGCTATTAACTATACAAATTGCTTGTCATCCTATGTCAACATCCTTCTCATCATTAGGGGCTCAGTGAAATGTAATTTCTATTGAAAAAATAATCTTTAAACCCTATCTCCTCTTGTGACCCCTTAGCAATTTCAAACTTAGAATAGTACTTGTCATAGCCTGCCCAGTGATTATTGAAATTATTTATGTGCATGTCCTGCTAAATGATTATGATGTGACTCCTTAGTTATCAGAGAGTATTAATATTTATTCATGTGAATTTCTTATAAAGTAAATTGCATATGAAAAGTATAATTGAATCTATAAGGATATGTATTATTTAATTCTAATTTAGAAAATATAATTATGACCAATGTTAGTAAATCAAATCTTCTAAAGATAGTAGAATAGTCACACAGTCTCTGATATCATATGCATATGTGGACACAAATGTGCTTTCATCACACAATAAGCTCATACTCAGGCAGACAGACAGACACACACACACTACTCCAGATAGTTTCCATTTTCAAAAATTATTGCTGCTTATTTAACTTCTCTTTCTTAACAATAATAAAACTTAGCCTGCTTAAGTAAAGAATTCACGAAAGCTGTGGGAATATATTCAGACAATTAGTAACACAGAAGATGGTGCAGTATAGAAAACAGAATTTGCATTTCTGGTCAGTAGTGTTAGTACATCATAAAAGCACAAAGAAACTTTCTGAGCTGACCTGAACATAACATAGGTGTAACATAAGTTCATTTTTCCTACAAACAGGCATAAATGTTCTTTTCCATGCACCTTTTTAAAAATTTATTTAAGAGAAAAAAAAGACACAGAGAAGAATAAAAAGCAAAAGAGACAAACAACAACAACAAACCCAAAACAATAAAAGTACATATTTTCAAAACAAGATGATAGGAATTTAACAATGGTTGTAGTATTGCATATTGTTACCTTCAAAAGGGTTGCTTAGGTTACTAGAAATAGACATGCAAAATTGATCTAATATATATATATATATATATTCCTTTTCCTTTCCTTCCTTCCACTTTTCCCCTATCCCAGTTACTTTTCTTCTTTGAGCAGTTTCTTACCCTTACTCAATATTTATTGTAGATTATGGATCATATTTGCTCTTTCAGTTTCTTACACTAGGGAGACAAACAGTATTTACAGAGGTGAGTTTGATTTATTTCACTTATAAATATGGTCTCAAGTCTCATCCACTTACTTCAGTGAAGTCTTTCTTTATAGCTGCGTAGTACTCCATTGTAAAATGCTCTCTTTTAATCACCCTTGTATGCCTGGTTCTGTCCCTGCATAACCCTTGTGAAGATAGTGGCTACTGAAGTGCTCAAATGGCCTGCATTCATTTTTTGGACCAAGTCTGTTTCATAAAATGGCCTGAATTCCAAAGACCATAGCTTCCCACTCAATGATCAGTGACATGAAGCATGACAAGCACAGAAAGCACTATATACTATGGTTTAATTGAGAGAACACAGTTTTCAAGGGTCTGGGTGTAAGAAATAATATTATTGAAAAGTGGATCTATTTAGCCTGGATTGTGTCCTTTATTCTTTCCTCTTTTTCTTCTCTTTTTTATTAGTAAATTTTTGTGAAACATAATAAATTCATGAATGTACATCTATAGATCACACCTTGATCCTTTTTATTCCCCTCTCCTCCCTCTCAGCCTCTCATCTCCAGAGTTTGTCTCTCTGTTTCCTATCTTCTATCTTTTTATTTCTTCCTAAGTTATTTAAACTTTGGGTTTTTATATATGAAATCATGTGATATTTAACCTTCTGTGTCTAACTTATTTCACTTAGCATTTTATGTATCTATTCCTAATATTTCAAAAACTTTCTTTACAAGATCACATTATAAATTTTTCTGTGAATTATTATACAAGATCTAGTGATACCATAACATACAATTGAAAATTTTCAGACAGATATTTCATCACTTCTTTGTTCCCTCACTCTGAGGAAACTCAGTATATCCCTGGAGCCAGCTTTCAGGGTGTATGTTGGCTGCTTATTTTACTGTGCTTATTTTCTGCCACTGTGCTCGTGACTGAGAAAAAAATCAGTGGGGTTCTTTTGGCAGTGTTCTGAAATACATATTCCTTAGGTAACTGAGGTGATTTCTTAAGGGGAACAGAAACCTTTCTAGATATAACTTTGTCCTCATATATATATATTCTAGGGCCTCACTCTTCATTAAGCAATCACTAGCTCTTTTTTGCTGTTGTTTTTCTAATGCCAGACATAGGCAAGTACTTTCCTTTTTATGTGTTTTAAGAGACCAAATAATGCTGATTGACATTTCCCAGGAAATCTTTCAAGCATTTTGAGCAGTGTATATTGCTGTTCATTAGGAAAGTTTCCCAAATGGATAAAACTTATT
The DNA here is from genome assembly GCA_004027455.1 of Hydrochoerus hydrochaeris. Lineage (NCBI taxonomy): Eukaryota > Metazoa > Chordata > Mammalia > Rodentia > Hydrochaeridae > Hydrochoerus > Hydrochoerus hydrochaeris. The sequence continues at coordinate 39,333 of PVLA01010623.1, forward strand.
TGATGGTAAACAGTGTCATGATCTTTCATTAAACCCTTCAGAGTGATTTCAAAAACCAGTCTGGATATAAAGAATTGAAAAACATCAAGCTCCCCAAATTCAAAGACCCTCTCCAAAAATGGGCATCTGAGATGAACACACAGTCCTCAGAGGAAGATGTACAAATGGCATAAAGAAATGTTCACCATCACTGGTCTTTCAAGAAATGCAAATTAAAACAACATTGAGATTTCACCTCACTCTGGAAAGAATAGCTGGCATCAAGAAATCAATTGATAACAAATGTTGACGAAGCTGCAGGGAAAAAGGAACACTGCTCCACTGTTGGTGGGAATGTAGACTGATGCAAGCATTTATGGAAATCCCTATGGAGAATTCTCAGAAGACTAGGATTGGAAGCCCATTCAATCCAGCTATCCCCCTCCTGGGTATTTTACCCGAAGAACTGACAAGTTCATATCACAGTAATATTTATGTGCACCCAAGTCCCTTACACTAATAGTTGACTCTCTTTACTACATTTTTTTTTTATTTTGAAGAGAATAAAACCAAATGGTACAAAACAAATTGGGGTCAGTCAAAACAAAAGGATGGACATAGTACATGACTTAAAACCAAAATACAAGGTGATCAACAATGGTTAACATAATGTCTTGTTATCTTCAATAGAATTGCCCATATCATCAAGCATAATAAAATTGAACACAGCAGTACAGAACAAAATCAGTAAAAATAAAACACTGGAGACATTATAGGACTTCAAAAGATGATAATAGTCAAACCAGAATTGGTATCATAGTGAATCTTATTGTCTTCAAAGTAGTTGCCAATACCCTCAGATTTGATACTATCAAACAAAACAGATTCGAATAAAATCAGTCAAAACAAGACAGTCAAAGCAACACAAGGCTTCAAATTAAGTTAACAGGAAATCAGAAATGGTTACCATAGTATATATTTCTATCTTTGGAATAGCTGTTCATGCCATCAAATCTAGCACAAATAAACAAACTGGAACAGAATATAACCAAAGTAAACAGAGCAATGAAAACAATATGGGTTTCAAATCATGATACAAGATTAACAATGTCCTCTGCCTTCCCTTTTTAGACAGTTTCTCCCCTTTCACTTTCACAAGGTGCATTGTACATTTTGTATCCCACCAACTCCTTTATTTTCAGATTAGGGAGGCAACCTGTAATTTACCTAAGTGATCTGAAACTTTTTACCCCTGAGCATGATCTCAAGTTGTATCTGTTTACGTACAAGAGCCTCCAGGTTTTCCTTCCTTATAGAGGAGTAGTTCTCCATTGGATAAATTGTTATGTCTTTCCAACCAATTTGCAGCTGATGGGTGAGCCACCCCCACTTTTTTCTGATTCCCTTTCACATAGAGCATTATTTCCTCATCTTTGACTTTCAGCCCATAATCCCTCTTTTGGGTTAATTATATTTCTTATAGAGAGCATCTTGATGGACCCTATCTCCTGATCCACTCTGCCTGTGTTTCTTTTTATTAGTTTATCAAGGCCATCCATGTTAGTGATTGTGGCCAATCTTCTCTGCCTCATCTCAGTCATGCTATTTTTCTGCCATTGGTTGTCTACTTTTCCCCTTCATTCCAATGTCTGTCCCATTCAGTGAGCCCCCTTTGCCACTGTTCCTGAAACCATGGTCTTTTTTTCTCTCTCTAGAATGTCCTTCAGTATTTTTTGTAGGGCTGGATTTTTGGTCATAAACTCCCCCAGTTCCTCTTTGTCATGGAAGCATCTTGTTTCTCCATTAATTTTGAGAGATAGTTTTTCAGAGTACATCAATATGGGTTGGGGGTTATTTTTTTTCAGGACTTGGAATACTTCACTCCAAGCTCTTCTTGATTTGATCATTTGTGTTGAGAAATCTGTCATGATTCTGATGGGTTTTCCTTTATAGGTGATCTGTTTCTTTTCTCTGACAGCTTCTAATATTCTGTTCTTGTGTTGGATTTCTGGGATCTTGATCATTATGTGTGTGGGTGTACATCTGTTTTGGTTAAAGCTGGCTGGAGTTCTGTATTCCTCATATATATGAAATCATTTCATTTTTCTATGCTTGGGAAGTTTTCGTTAATTATTTCTGTAAACAGCCTTTGTATTTCATTTGTGTTTACCCCTGCTTTTCACTCACATTTTTTATTCTCAAGTTATAGATCCTCTTGTCACCTTCTAGCCTTTGTATTGTTACTTCCTGGTTCCTTTTTATTTTTAAAAGATCTTTCATTTGCAATTGCAAGTTGCAAACCTGGATTTAAGGTTTGATAGTCTATCTTTAGTTTCTTTCAAGCAGTTTTTCCAGCTTTCAATGGAGTTTTAATTTCCTGGTAGTCTGTTTGAATCTGTTTCATGTATTCTAAATTTATTTTACATTCCTCATTGAAGGTTTCCCTCTTTTTTTTATGCTCCTCCATTCTTCCATCTGTGTCTTCTTGAGAGGTGCTTAGCATTTCTTTTATTTTTCTTATATCTTTCTTTACTTGTATTAATATTTCTGTTTTAAGTTCTTTTACAGCTTCATGAAGTTGTTTCTTTATGTCAGATGCTGTTGCTTCAGAAACTGCAGGTGTGCAACTCCCGATCTCTTCTGTGTTTACCTCTCCTGGGCCAGTACTGCTTGGGTTGGAGTCTGGAGACTGCCTTTCATTTCTTTCTCTTGTCATGTTCCTGGTTTCTTCAAGACAAGTGGGTAGTGGAGTCCCTGGCATTTCCTGTATTGGTTATAATTACTCTGAAGAATGCTGACTAGGGATTGCTGCTTTCCCCAATCTGCTGGTGACTACTGGAATTTAAACAGGGGCAGGGAAGGTTGGCCCCTCCTTTCTGAACTGATTAACCACTGGGAATCTTCACCATGTTAGTGTGTGCCACGTGGTCGGAGTTGGTGAGGGATAGCTTAAGGGAAACCTCTGCCTTGGCTATTGGATCCCACACAGGGGCGGGACTCAGCGCAATCAATTCTCTCCAATCTGCTCTGCACTAGGAGTGGCTGAATGAAGCTGGATGAAGGTCTGATTCTGGGCTTATGGGACCTGACTCCAAAATGGTGCCTGGCCAATCACCTACTCCCATGGGAGGACTGAGTCCCCCACACTCACCGGGAGCCAGTGCAGTTCTCTGGCCCACCATTTCCCTCCATGACCACCTCCTCCTGCTGAGACCCTCGGGCTTGCCAACCCCCAATTTCACTGTGACTGTGTGTCTCCAGATTCCAGTGGCATTTTGCACACAGTGGGACTGGCTCCAGTGAGAGCGCATCTGGCTACCCCCTTCTGTCCAAGTTTTTCTTTTCTTTTCTCTTCTTTTCTTTTCTTTTCTTTTCTTTTATTTCTTTTCTTTTCTTTCTTGCTTTCTTGCTTTCTTTTAGTTTATTCCTAGGTCAAGAGGATCCATCTCCTTCCTTCTGATCTTCTCCAAAATACTATATTCCAGCATCTGGGCTGTTTCAGAGAGGCTTTTTACTTTGCTGCTTATTGATCTTCCATCTTCCCAGCTTCCCTTGACTATAATTTTTACTCTATTGATGATAAGGAATTCAGCAGTGCCTCCTTGCACTTGTGTGACCCACAGACTATGGATTCTGGACTCGGGTATAACCATTACTGTAGGTTGTAAAAAATGCTTGTTGAATAGCAGATAAGGTGAAATAGCTGTTGATTTTACTTTCTTCATTACAAAGTGAATATTGTTGAGACTGTCAGTCAGAAAAACAAGCTCATTCAATAAAATTAGAATTCAAACAAGGCTAGGGAAACATGAAGATTGAACGATGGCCTTCAACACACCCTCTCCTCCCATCAGCAACCATGCTTTTCTTTATCTTCATGTGTATAATAAAAATGTCATGTACCTGCTTTGCACTCAGAGTTTGATACATATTACTAATCCTCGGTGTAATCTTACAAGAGAAAAATGATGATTTCCACCTGCAAAAGTGGTTACAAAAGCTGACTAGCTAATGTAACAAAGCTACCAGCCGCAGATATATTTTAAACCAGGTCTGTCTGATTCCAAGCTTATACTCTTTAGCAGAACAAGATTTTCTCTCACAAGAACTGTCAGCCAATTCAATTGTTACTTGGTATTTCTTTATTATCATTATAGAATTTTATTAAATATGAAAATGAAAAGTTTAAGAAGAAAGTCTATGGAGAGTTTAGTTTGTCACCTGCTGCAAAGAAAATGCCCCAATGTCACTTATTTCCCAAATTCTCAGATGTAATCCACATCAATATTTCTGTCAGTAACACTGTTTTTTACTCTCTCCAACTCCTTCAGTTATATATCCCATGGTTGGCATACAGCAGGCTTTTTTATATGTAACTTTAGAACCTGACTACTTCAATTTCCTCATTTATAAAGTAGAGCTAATAACAATCAACAATATAGTGTTGTTTTGTAGATATATTTGGTTAGTTCAATGTAATAACTAACAATCAGCACAACAGTGTACATGTGTAAGTACTCAATAAGTGTAGCAATTATTGTTTCCCTTGCCAATGCATATTTGTTACCTGAATTAACAGAGAAAATTCACAAGCAGAGCACATGCAGGATCTATAGATGAAATAGCTCTACTTAACAGCAAGAAGTATCTCTATACCAATTCCAATCCCCAGAGTAGATCTGGGTCGCCCAGAAGCAAACATCTTAGAATTGATTTTGTCACAATTGTTGCAATAATATATGAACGTTTTGTGGCTAGAACCCTCTTCCCAATTCTTTTCCAGCACTATCTCAGTACAATTACTGTTCTTTTCATTTACTGAGCTTAGGATCACCTCCCTTGATTCATTTTTTTAAAAAAATCATTTAATTATTCTAACATTGATTTGTACAATTTTTTCCACTTATTCCACTACTTTTGAGAACTTGTCTGTTATGCATCCCAATGCTGTGGAAGGTACTGGAATACAGAAATAAAATACCAAATCCTTATCCTTAAGGAACAAGTAGTCCAATAAGATTGGCAACACAGCATGAGAGGTAAACATAAATGATGGTGTGGGCAGGGTAAGAGGAAATGTGATTATGGAAATATATAAAAAATGAATTCTTAGAGGACTTGCTTGAATTTGAAAAAATAATTAAGAATAATGATAATGTAAAATGAACTTCTCATTTTAGTATATTTTAGATTAATACAATTATTATAAAGAATTCAGAGAGTCTTTATAAACATTATAGACAGCTTCAACTATTATATCTTTCTTAGCTATGATTCATTATTCTCAAATAATGAACTAATATTGATGTATTATTATTAACTAAAGTCCATACTTTATTAAAATTTTGTTTACCTACTTTCATTTTTCTTTCTAAAACTGCATCTAGGATGCCAGTATATATTTATTTTTCATATATCCATAGCTTTCTCAAACCTGTGACCGACTTTCAGATTTCTCTTGCTTTGGATTACCTTGAATTTTGAGGAGTATTACTAATTTTCAGGCTGTCCTTTCACTGTGGTTTACATTTTTCTCATGATTACACTAAGGTTAATTGTTGTTGGAGGAAGATCACAGAAGAAGTTGCAATTTTAATTAGACAATACCAAGAGAAGATTATGGCACAAAGACATCATCTTTTCATGGTAGAACTGACCATCCATATCATAGTAATATTTATTAAATTTATCCACTCTAACATTGCTGTCTTCCAACATTACCATACTACTTAGTGTATAGAAAAAATGTCACCGTAAAAACACTCACATTTATCTCAAATTATCTCTAAGTTTCAAAGAGAGAAGGTCATTAGAGTTTTGAATTTGTAGAAAAATTTTTGCTACAAAATAGGGAAATGAATCAGAGATATTTAGCTTAATCATTCATACAATTTAAGAAAAGAGGATCTCCTGCCTGAAAGAAGTGACATGGTTCTGGAAACTCCTCTTACAACAATTTTCTTCACACAGAGAGCTCATTGTTATAGGCTGCAGCTGTAGCAAATTTAGGATATGTCTTATCTTATTAGTGCAAAATCTAGGCAGGGGGAAGGATGAGTACAGCCACTTATATGTAATAGAAGGTAAGCAAAGACATTAACAATTTTTAATACTACACTTTTCAATGTGCTGAATATGAATCATTTAATTTAAATTGTCATATAATTAACATGTGGGGTAGGCTTTTTGGCTGAACTTTGCAGCAGACTGGTAAAAAGTCTCTGATAATACCTATAATAAATGGAATTTAAACCCAGGTACTTAGATTTGCAATCATATATATACACAGCTCTAAAAGATATCCTAATTTTAGTATATGCATTACCAAAGCAAGCACCTAAAAGACATTCTAAGCAAGATTAACATTAATAACATATTTCATACCTTTACCACTACAAATATTGCATAACCTGCTCACATTCTTAAGCTAAAACATTATTAAGCTAAGTCATATTTCCTATAAATTGAGAAATAATAGAGGCGCATACTGACAGTGCAAACTAGAGTAGAATTAGTGATATTGAAATTTTGAAACATTAGTGGAGATTGATAGTGAGGAACATCTAACTATAACACTGATTGGAGGGATGGAACCAAGGTATGGTGTTGCCATGGTAATCTTTATTTAATTAGACTATCAGTAAGCTTCCTAAAATACCTAAGTATAATATGACTTAATAACTTAGACACAGAATTACAGCCAGCTTCATTGCCAGCTCTGGATGCTACACTACTCAAACTGTGATCCTCCTGTGAGTTCATTTATTACATATTATCTTAATATATCAAAGTTTATTTATGCAGTACCTACTGTGTGTCAACCAATAACCTAAGGACTATCACAATCATTATTTCATTCAATTCTCTAATATCCCTTGCTGTATGATCATAATAAATCTCATTTGGCACAAGAGTAAAATAAAACAGTGAAGGTAAGTACTTTGGTGCAGTAGTGGAACTGAACTTGAATGCAAGGTATTTTGCCTTCCAATCCTACTAGTTTTCCAGTGTTCTGTGACAGTCTCCATGAAGAGAGATGGATATGTTTAGCCAGAATTACCTCATTTCATCATTTATGTTTCATGCCATAGTTACCACAGTGAAAATTCACCAACCAATATATAATATTTCACTGGGAAAATATGAAACTCAATGTTTTGAAACAAGTGAGGAAAAGTCAGATTTAAATGTCTATACTTTACAGGAATAAAATAATTGATATTAAGTGCATATTTGGCAAACTAGTAAAGTGAAATAAAGCTTCCTAAAATTCTTCATAAATCTTCTGTTTCCCTCAGCATCATAAACAGAAACAAAATGTGGGGAAGAGAAGGAAAATGTCACCAACAGCAGGGTCATTCCATCACCTGAACAGTCCTTTTCAAAAGCAGCCCAGAGCCAAGCTTCCTGCTGTCCACTCACTGGACTGGCAATACATTGGCTAACTGCTCCTTAATCCTATCCTTCTGCTTCCTTGATCTTCAAGGATGCTTCCACAAGCTCGGGTTCCAGATTCCAAATCTATGGGAGAGATGATGCTATACGTAAGGTTGTGGTATTTTAGAGTAATGATTAGCTTTAATTCTCCTTGAATTTTTTTCAAGTGCAGACAATCTGTGACATGAGGTTGTGGCTCAAATTCATGTATAGTCTTGTAAAAATGGACAACGATGCTAAAAGGGGAAAAATTATGTAAAACAGGCAAGTCTTAGAAATGCAAATGATAGTCCTGGAATTCTAGGTTCTACATCATTTGGATATGTAACTTCTTCATTTCTCTGTGATGAAGGTTATAATGTTTTATCAAAATATTTGTCAACCTTTAAACCATTTGCCTTTTCAAAAATATTTTTTGAGTGAGCATAGTGTAACAGGATTTCTGGTGGTATTAATATACTGCTGAGAATATATTGAACAAAGTTCCCACTCTTGCAGATTTTTGGGAGTTGCAGACAATAAGCAAGACAATAAATAAAATGCACTTGAGAATTTGAGATAAGACAAATGTTCTTAATACAATTAAACAGAATTCCCTGGGAGGTTAATGTCTTAGGGCTTGGAATAGTATTATATTGATTTTGGTCTGGCATAGGTATGTGTTACTGAGAAAACTACATGGGAATTGGAAGTAAAGGCAGAATGTCTGTTTAGTAGAGGTAGAAGTCACATAGTCACATATTATACTTTCTCAGCACTTCGTAGGGGCCTTGATTTACAAAAGACTTTCAATACATATTTTAAATGAATGTGTCTCATCTCTAGCAGGTGTTCATTTCAGAATTCTTTTTTCTCTGACAAAGCTATTTTTTATGGTCTAAAACAGAGGTGGCAAATCTGTGTCAGATATGCTACAGCGAGCTGTTTGTATCATCCAAAGCCCCAAAAGGTTCATCATCACATAATCTAAAGCATTCAGTGTACATTGCAGGAGCTAAACCATAATTCCAAACATTTTGAAATTATAGAAACTTTACTCTGTATTCATTGTTTTCCAACTATTTAAATATGTGTTATGGTTTATGTTCAGATGCCCCCCACAGCCTCAGGCAATCATGGACATGGCCAAATCTAGTGTTTATGATTGGTTCATTTTCTAGTGCTCGGATTGGTAGTATGAATACTACACCCACTCAGGGATGGATCCAGCATACAGTGTAAAGGAGGGAAGAAGGTGTGTCTTCTCTCTTTCGCTGGGTTCACACTTTGCTGCATGGACAGCCATGAACCGCTGCCCCTCAGCCATATCACTTTGCCTTGGAGCCAACTGAGTATGGACTGAAATCTATGAGAAATAAACTTTTCCTTCCCTAACTCTGAGCATTTTGTCTCAGCGATGGGGGAGAAAAGTATTTTGTCTCAGCAATGGGGGAGAAAAGTAACTAAGGCAATTAAGAATGTAACCTATGACAAGATAAAAGCTATTCAGATTAAAAAAAAAACAGTATGATGTAATTGATCTCCTTGTTAGTCTGGCCAGGGAAATAAAATGTGTTTAAAACATACTTTGGTGTAAGATAGTGCATCATAGGTCCTCAGGTTGGAGTGATTTCATTATGTCAAGATTAGCCAGTTATGAGGGTTATGAGAGAGCTGAAGAAGAAGAAGGTAGATTTTGAAAGATCTAAAAATAAAAATTTAAGAATAATGTCTTGCAAGAATTATATTTAAAATAAAATCTTAAAAACTCAATTGAATACTTTTCATATATTAAGGCTTCATATATTACTGAACTGATTGCTAGGCCTGAGCCCCGGATTTTCTGTCTCTCTTTGAGGTGGGATTTCAGAATGTATGTTTTGGATAAGATCCCAGGGCATCCTTGTGCAAGTTTCTAAGAATTTCTTTCAAAAATGGATGTATGACATTCCAGAGGGACAATTACAGTGTCATTACACCCTTCCAGTGTACTAGGAGGCATGAGAGAAATACACATTGTGAATGTGTTCATTTCATGGGTAAATGAAGTACATTTGAACACAATGGGAGAAAGGCCCATGATAGCTGAGGAAGCATGTTATCCCTCCTTTCACTTCTCTTTAGTTTATATTTTAAACATTACCTCCTATGATCTTCTGCTGTCTTTCTCCTATTTCACTGACTACCATTACTTAGCATAAGGTTAAAGCAATTGAACACTGCCAATAAATTAGAATCAAGAGGGGAGGGGATTCAGCAAAAAAAAAAAGAATTAAGATATATCATGTACAAGTACAAATTCACTATGATGAATGTAATCATCATGTATTTCTAAACTGTGCCAATCAACTTATTTTTTTAAAAAAAGAAAAAAATTAGAATTAAGAGCCACAAGGCTCATTGCAAATGCCCTTGTCTCAACAATAGAGATCAGTATTCCCAGGCATAGTAAGGTTTTTCCATTTTCAGTCACATGTTTCACTTCTCTGGTGTTACTTTACATTAAGGTGGGTTCCTTAATACATTTTTAAAATACTAAAATGAAAGCTTCCCATGATTCTTTTTACCCGTGATACACTGAAATATTAAGACTTAGACTGTATTCCTTTGCATACCAGAGACATAGATAGGATGTACACAGTAGTTTTCTGCTGGCTTCCCACTTCATTAAGATATCTGTCACTGATTTCAGATTCTTACATCAGGATCTCACTATCACAAGTAATTATGATAATATATAATTAAAGAATCAGTCTGCTTCTGCATTTAATTAAACTTTAATTGATCCAAACAGTATAATTCCATTTTTTCAACTGGATTAAATCTTATCGATACAAAATATCAGCAAATATGTTTACTCATATCACCTTTTGGCACAATGGTCTCAAGATAAAAATAACATAAAATATTTCCACTCTACTCCAGTATGCTATTGCCAACAGTATAGGAAAAACAGTATTTTCTATTTTAACTTTTTAATGATATATTTTTAGTTTCTATTTGTGTAACTAGAAATAACAAATCCAATAACCTGTCAAATAAGCTTGAAATTTATGTATCAAGTGTTGCATCCTAACATCAGACCCTGCCTGTGAATTACATTCTATACCTTGGCCAATTCTAGTCACAGAAGATTCACTAAATTACAGAAAAAGGGCTGTTCTGTGAATGAATATCTCCAATAACAAATAATCAAGTGAGTCCTACACCACTAATAGGTAAGATTCCCATCAGAAAATATTAATTTCTTTCTTCATGTTGGCTTTCGTGAGACACAAATCTTAAGATACTGGCAGAAGAAAGTGAAAAATAAGTGCAGAGGAAATGAAATCTAGAAAAATCTTAAGTTACACTTGCCTTATTTTACTCCACATGTATTGTGATTTAAGGATGTGTGTAGTAGTGCGATGTGAGGAAGGTTGTAAGTAATATTTTTCTACTCAGAAGAAAAATTCTCCATTTGTGTCCCTAGCTGCCAGAGAGAAATGTTAGTTCTGTTCAAGTGACAATGCTTGACATATTTGCACTAGTAGCTAAAGATAAAGTGTGAGCTCAGTAGTTGAGATAGACACCAATTTATGTGCAGAAGTTGCTGAGAAGAAAAGGAAAAGAAAGGTTAAAAGTTGAGACTTTAACAAGAGTTAAAATATGTGATAGGTTAATTGAGGCAAAAAAAGTGTAAAGTCAGTAAGTTATAAAGAAATATGCCATAATAGCCCCAGAAAATGAACTGGAAGTGATTTATACTTAAAAGATGCTTCACACTGACTTGCAAAAATATGCTCATACTCTTTCTCTCTCTCTCTCTCTCTCTCTCTCTCTCTCTCTCTCTCTCTCTCTCTCTATATATATATATATATATATATATATATATACATATATATATGTATAGCTTTCAAAATTCAGCTGCAAAAGAAAGTAAATAGGGCTGAATTTGTGTTGTAAAGGTTTTTGTGAAAAAATATTCCTTAACAAAATATTGAGAGAGACAGTCTGAGAGGCTGAGGCAGGAGGACCTTAAGATCACTGAGTAATTTATTGATGTAATAAACAGCTGTCACCAGAGAGATAGAAAAGGAGAGAGAGAAACAGAGAGACACAGGCACGTGTGCACACAGAGAGAGAGAGAAAGAGAGGGAGAGACAGAGACACAGAGAGAGAGACAGAGACAGAGAGAGAGAGAGACTGACAAATTCTAGAGGAAAAGTAAAAACATGAAACTATCAACAGCAGCTACCTCCATGAGTGAGACTGGAAGGTCAGGGTCGCCTGCAGGCACTTTATACCTTGTTAGCATCAGTTTGGGGAACTCTAAAGACAGCATGAAGAAATAGAAAGTCTTTGGAGCCAGAAACACATAAAATGAAATTGTGTCTCAGTCCTACCATGACCTTATAAAATTATTTATTTCCTTTGTACTTTAGTTTCCTTAATTCTTATAAAATGACAACAATTATACCCACATTACAAGTCATTATGAAGGTTAAATGAAATCATATACATGAAAATACTAATTCATCACAGCCATTCAGTGAATGTAACGTCATTATTTCCAAGCCCCTGTTTGAAGGTAGAAAGTGGAATACAATTAACAAATCATTTTTTTCCTGTGAACCAAATAAATTTAAGAAAAAGAAATCCATAGGGGAAATGTAAGGTCATTTAAAAATTAATTTTATGACTATTTAATTCTTTCCAAGTGTATTACATATTACTGAGGCCAAGGTTAAAAATAAGTGTATGACAAAATGCAGATGTTGAAGTAAAAGCTATTCAACTGATGGCACATGAAACAAAAAAGAAAATCAGATGTGCTAACCCGATTACAACTTGTTCAGAGGTTAACAGAAAACTGTTCTTAAAATTCTGATATAAGTTAACATCAGTTACATATATTGCATAAAACAAATATTTCAACAACTCTGTACAATAGTTTTTGTCTTATATAATAAACAATCTGACATTAAAATTATACATTAAATTTAACCATTAATCAAATACTTTTAGCTAAGCAAGAGACTTTTGTTAATTATATTCATCTTTCAAAATGGATATTCACAGACACAAAATAGCACACATTTTATAGCTGTCCCATGATAATTGTATGCATATTTTGTTCATAATGTCAATGTTGGAAAATGTTCATAAAATATGACAGTTTTATTCAATCACAGATTTTTCTTTCTAGGAGTACAGCCTAACCTTTTTTTCTTATTTATAAATTTCTATGCTTATTATAAAATGTTTAATACCATAAGAATACCCTGAATTTCAAAACATATCTGAATGGTCTACTTATATTTGTGATAGCAATATACTTCTGCAAGTTATTGAATAACCAAAACAGTGAATAAATCATCCTTCCCAATTCCAAAAGTTACACTGAAAACAATGGTCTACAAAATTTTTGATAGATACTTTCTGTTAATGAGTTATTAAAAGTAAACCAAATAGGGCTGAGGATGTAGCTTAGTGGCACAAGTGCCTGCCTGGCAAGTGCAAGGTCCTGAGTTCAATTTCTGATATTAAATAAATAAATAAATAAAAATACACCAAAATAATTCACCGTAGATGAAACTGTACAATCATAATGGGTTTTTTGGTCCTGTCATTAAGTACATTTTTAAAAAAAGAAACAGAGCAATGGAGAGAAAAACAGACAAACTAGGGGAAAGGAAGATATTAAACAGATTAAAAGGTTGAAAATTCTCATTTACTTAAGGAAAGAAAAAAAACTTAACAAGATACTACTGTACATAATATGAAAAGCACCTCTATATTACAGCACAGAAACAGAACCATGTATCTTAAAACTTTCTTACTAAGTTAAAGCATTTGTTTTTCATTTCTATCATCCATTTAAATCCACAGAAACTAATGAAAGGAGGATTTTTTGAATATTTCCCCAAAATGGCTTTAAAAACTTCACAGTTTTGAAAATATACATCAAAGTATTCACACAATTTCTGCACATCACTCAGAAATTAGAAACTAGTTTTACAGAGCCTAAACAGTAACTCTGAAGTAATTATCTATTAATAATTTTGAGTACTGTTGAGATATTTTTAAAAACAACTGTTTAGTCTCCCTGCATTATAACCCTGAGAGTATTAAATCAGAATCGATCCAAATTCAAAAAGTACAAAAATAAAAACCCTAAGGAGACACAGTCCAAGTGACTCGCCTAGGTCCAGTGTTTCAGTGCTCTTTCCACTACACTGAAGATTAGAATCAGCCATAAAATTAATTAATTTAACCGCGTTACCATCAAGACTAATAGAAAGCTGTTCATTTTACTGCCACAGAAATATAGCTGCAGAAATTTACTTAGCATGTAAAAATGCAAGTTACCAAGTTCATAGGTCTTACAATACAAGGCATTAAAAGGCTGAACTAAAATTTAACATGAGAGAATTCGAACTGCTATTCTCCATGAAGTACTTCTCACTGTAGCAGGCCTTTATAATCTCTCCCCTTTATCTCAAAATAATAAAGCATCAATAATTATTTCCTAAGTGGAATGATGGCTCTTGGAAAAAGTGGAAACTTGGGTTATGCAAAAAATACCAGTAAATAGTATCTGAGCCCCCATAAATGTAACTATTTCCTTGATTTCTTAGGCGAATCAAACAAAATAACTAATGAATAACTATATAGGTGATAAATCAGTACTGTATACAGGTGACACTTTTTGGAGACAGGCTATGTAGCCCAGCTGGCCTCACACTCATAATCTTTCTGCCTCTGTCTCCTGAGTGACGGGGTTAAGGAGTTCACCGCTGTGCCTGCCCATACACAGTGGGGACTGTACACAGTGGGTTGGTATGGGCACCAACCACATGCAGTAAAAATCTATGGAACATTCAGCTTCACACAGCAGAACAAAGTGGGGCAATGAAATTTATAGTAGTAAACTTTGTTGCAGAGTTAATTTTATGTGGTTGCAATACTGCATCTTTATATTTCTCTACATTGCAAATAGTGTCGTGCACTGACTGTATGTGTTAAATATAGTTAAAATGTAAATTTTAGTTAAAATGCAGTTTTATTTAAAGTTTAGTTAAAATGCTGTAAAATATACATTTTAACTAATGTTCACGCATGATAGTAAATGACAAAACAGACTATCATCTACATACATTTTATGTATTCATGACATACTTTTCATTAATTTTTTGACATTGCAAATTTATTGAAAATGTTTCAAATCTCCAACAAGTAGAAGAAAAAAGAATTGCATTGTGCACATAAACGAACACAGTACAAACCTAGGCAATTGAATGGTCAAGTGTGTCCTGATATATCTTTTACAAGACACACAGTTTAACAAAGAATATGTAATCTACAAAATGCTAAATAGTTTGTATCATTTACATATAATGAGCTCTCCAGAAATTGACTCACAGAAAATGTTTATACTTGTTTTAAAAGGAGAAATTTCTCATTCTTCACAGTATTTTACAGTAAAATACTGATACAATTTTTTCAAGTATACAAGGGATTTTCAGCTGACTAACCAGCTAGTCCTGCCTAGATGCTGGAGGCTGGCCCTGAATTGGCTGCAACATGTGTTCGGCCCACTAGGAGTGTGTAAGATGCTGCTTAGAAAGCAGGGAAAAGAACCTGGTCTCAGCCTCAGATGGTAGTGTGTCTGCCAGCTTTGAAGACCCCTAAAGCACTGCAGAAAGGATGTCACACATAGGCAACTACATGCTAGGGAAACAAATCTCATGGCAGAATAAACTTGAATAAAGAAACATGTTTCTTTATCTCGTGTTGGTTCATGATGTCTCTCCTGGGTATTTCATTCTTGTTTCATAAAAATTAGCCCAGCCTGGATTTTTTAAAAAGAGCCTAGGATCATATCCTGAATGGAAACAGACCCTATGTTGATTAGGTTGAGTCTACATCTTCAACCCATTATGCAGGGTAAATATTTTGTTGAGACATTCCTTTGCAAAATTTATAATATGAAAACATTGACAAGCCACTTGGGTAGTTTACCTTTTGTTGACTGACTTTGATAGTTAAAATGATTTTGTTACTTAACTTGTTTTGAAGAAAAGAGACTTTTATTTTAAATTATTCTGAATAACCTGAGTTTTAGTTACTGAAGCTGAATAAGGTAATTTCAGTCCTCAAAAACATGACTCGATCTTCAGTCACTGAAGTCTATTAACTGTGAATAATCATTCAACCTTTACTGCTAGCTCCTCAGTACACACATCACTAAGCAAATGATAGATCTGTATAATAATCTATGGCCAAATGTCATCCTTTTCAAAGCCTTATAAGGATTTGACTCACTGTATCTGACATTCAGAGCACACACAAACAGCAAAGTGTATTGGTGTGTTACCTTCCACTCACACAATGACAAACTAAAACTGATGCCTTTGTAAAAATGAAGGGCACTATGAGATGGAGGGAGGAAGAGGACAGATGTGGTAGGGAGAAAGAATTAAAATGTGTTTTTTTACATGTACCAACTCTCCACAAGACATGTAATCATTAGATACAGCAAACATGTTCTAATTTTTTTAAATGGCTGCTCAAGTGATTTTTATTTTACAATTTATTTTTTCACCTTTTTTATTTAGATAAAAAAGAAAAAAGGTAGAAATAATACAGAATTTCAAAAAATAACAGTAAGAAATCACTAATTCATAAATTACATATTATTATCTTATAAGTAGTTGTTCAAGTTATAAACCGCAAGGGAAATACTTCAAAGAATCAACAACTGGGATCTCATCTTATTAAAAAAAAATTCACACTTCAAAAGAAATCACCAACAAAGTGAAAAGAAAACCCATAGAATGGGAAAGAATTTTACCCAGCAACCCCTCAAAGGACTTATATCCAGAATATACAAAGAATTGAAAATCATCAAGCTCCCCAAATTCAAAGACCCTCTCCAAAAATGGGCATCTGAGATGGACACACATTTCTCAGATGAAAATATACAAATGGTAAATTCAAGAAATACAATTTATTTTGTGTTTTTTGGCAAAATCCAGACTACAGAGCTTTGTGGCAATGCAAAGGGTCAATATGCATCCATTCTAAGGAAGTATTTTCTCAATCAAAAGAAGAAAGAAAAAGATAGAAAGAATCATAAATTGCTGTCACTGACTTTCAGATAGCAGTACAACAAATATGTTCTTTTAATATCTTTGTGGATTTATTTCCTCATCTGTTAAATGATAATTATAAGTGTACTAACTTGTAGCATTATAACTAAATAAAATAAAACTGAAGTGTCTGGTACATAGTAAGTGCTTAGTTACTAGTAACAATAATAATAACAGTTACACTTACTTTTCAAGAATAATTCTAAAAATTAAGCTCTTAAAATGCATGAGACAAATTTTCCAAGTTGTGTACATTTGACAGTCTTACACTGAGATCATGTGTCTCCAATCCTACGCCTGTCTAAGCACTATTATAATTCATGAATACCAGAGAACACAGACACAGAATTGGAAGTAAAATATTCTAATATGGATAAACACTGAAAAGTTTGGTGAAAATATACTGAAGAATGATATGTTCATATCTGATGAAGTCATCCACTGTAGTATAGTTAGGAAGGGCAAGATTGTTAAGTGGAAATGATTTCAAGAACATCAAAAGTTACAATATATATTTGTATGATAAATAATAGAACTAATGAAAATAGATTAAAGATGATTGATCTTAGAGATAAAATCTAACAACAGTTTAACAGCCATCTTATTCCACAGTATGGAAACTTTATATACTGAAAACATCAAATTTCTATTTTACATGACTATAAATTTCACAAATAGAGTTAGTTTTTGGGAAGGAAAAATGCAATGCCTTACCTATTAAGCAAGCAAACTAGTAGTTAGGTAAGTTTTCATATGTTCTGAACTTTTTATTACAGCATATATTCATTTAAAACATTTTAACTTTGATGTATTAAATAATAAAAAATCTTACAATTTTTCATGTACTTCAGTTTTGCATATAAGTCTAATCTTTCTGTCTTCCTTTGTTGCTGTTATTTTAGATAGGAAAATGATTATAAAATTGGAGGAAAAAAGTTTGATAAAACATTTTTGTGTTTTGTTGAACTATAAAGCACAAAAAGATTTTTAAGGCTCTCAAATTGATAATATGGAAAAAAGGTGGGATATTCAAGCCATGGATAATGTTTACAAAGAGTATGAGTAATATGAGAAAATACATTATTTACAAAAATGTATAATAAAATATAAAATTGCAAACAAAACAGATATATATATATATATACTCTTAAAAATTGTGTAAATATCATATTGCCTCCCTAGTGTAAAAAACTGAAAGAATAAATAAGATTCAAAATATATAATAGAGATTGTGAAAATGAAAGAGGAAGAAACTACTCAAAAGGAAAGAATAACTGAGATGGGGAAAGGAGAAAAAGAAGAGAAAAGAATATATATATATATATATCTCATATATATATGAGATAATTATACTACTAATCTTCACTAGTTCATCAAAAAGAAAGATTTGTGTTTTCATTGTTTGACCTTCTTTTCATGCCTATATGTTGTAATTTGACCAACTACTTTGAAGATAACAATACACAATCTATTAACCATTGTAAATCTCATATTATTTTATTCTGAAATTCCATATCATTTTTTAATTTAAGAATAAAATAAAATAAATTGTGCATAAGTAAGAAAAATTTAAAAGTAAGGTTTCATTTATTCTGAAATTCAATAATTTTAAAAATACTTCTCTTGGTTTTTTTTCTTTCTAAATGTTAAATAAAATGTATGATTTACTTTTATACATGGAAATATATATATATCTATCTATATGCATGATCCAAGAAGTTACACTTGATATAATGACTAGGGCAGAAAAAAAAATGACTGAATTACCATGAAGAGATTACATTTATTGTGTACTACATACTACACATCATAACCATTTCATATATTTTAAATGTTAATTTAATTTGCACAAAAACATATTTGATCTAGGGCAGAGGTTTAGCTCAGCAGCCTAAGCACCTGCCTGGCAAGTGCAAGGTCATGAGTTCAATACCCAGTACCAAAAAAAGAAAATACTCCCCCTCACTTCAGATATTTGATTTAATTCTATTACTATTTTTATGTTCTGTTATTTTATTTCTTCATCCGTATCACTGAGATAATATTATAATATTGATGTGGAAATTAATTGAATTTACATACATTAAGTACTCACAAAAGTGCCTGGACTCCTGGTAGACAGCAAGTAATTATTTTCAATCATCAACATTAGCATAACTCCATTTATATCATTCATCATTTCATAATTTATGGAGTTTAACAGTGATTAGGTAAATTTTCCAAATTTTTATCTATTTAAGCAGAATTCATTCACTTAAACTCAATCAAAATTTATTGAAAAGAATAAAAATCAAGGAAATATTCAAATTAAAATAAACAATCACTATGCAAATTAATGTCTTTAAAGATCATTTAAACATTAAGTATATTTTCCACCAGGTTTCCTGACACCAAGATCTTTGTTCTGTGGAAGCTTTCATACTTGTCAGCTCCCTGACTTTACTCAAGTTTCCAAAATATCTTATGTGTGAGATTTTCTTTCTAAAAGTAAAATTAAGAAAGTTGAAAATTTTAGAAAAGAGCAAAAACCAAGAAAAATGTGGGATTATGAATAATTTCACTTAAAGGATGTTACATTTATATTAGGAAAAATGTAATATGATTAAATGAACTAATTTGTGTATAAATTTTCCTAGTTTCACATAGACAATAATCAGAGGTCTACAAATCCATAAAAATCAATTATCTCAAATTTATTACCTCAAAAAATCAATTATCTCAAATTTTTAAACAAACCATAGTGTCTTAATTGCTTTTTATTACTTTTATACTTTATTGTTTAAAATTTTCTAACATATCTATTGCTGAGTGTAAGTGAAATCTTACTTTTTCATTTAAAACACTACTTAAGGCATATAACTCAGATTTGTTATCCCAAATGAAGCAGCTGTCACCATCTTTATGCTATATCAGAGATATTTAATTGAATAAAAAAGAATGCCTGAACCATCTAGAATCTTTAATCCCAGGATATACAGCATTGGATCTATGGAATCACACTGTTTTAACCAATATGTAACACACTGACTTTTTAAAATTTTATCCAAAGATACTGATATTTATTCTATTCCTCTTAGTTATGTAATGCCTTGCTTCCAAGGGACACACATCCCACTTGTATTATTTGATGAAGACCAGTTAGTGAAATTTATATCTTATATATAATAAAAAATTAAGTCTCTATAATTTTCCAAATTATACATAACAAAGGCTGCTTTCTTTCTGATTGCTTAATGCAGTCATCCTTGGTCATACGGATAACTCTTTGTGAGTTTCTGCTTACTTGTTATCATATTCTTCCTAGAAGAATAAATTTGATATTAATATAAAATGATGGTGTGGCACACCTCTGGGAAAAGTCAATGATGAAAACAGAGCTTTAGAAAATGGGAAGGGAATCAGGAGCTAGAAAAAGCAGGGAGGAAAAGGAGGTGTAAGGGATGAAGAACAAGAAAAATGAAGATATATACATGTACCAACTCTGCATCATAAATGTAATCATTCTGTGCTACAGACATATACTAAAATGCAAACATTTTTTAAAAGTCCAATGGTTTTTGGAAAATACCAAGAAGGGAAAGAGCTGCGTCAAATGGGACCTCTAGTCCTAGTTTTTTATGGAATCTCCACACCGTTTTTTCTACAGTGGTTGCACCAGTCTACACTCCCACAAACAGAAGAGAAGTGTTTCCTTTTCCCCAAAGCCCCACCAGCATTTTTTATTGCTTTTTTTTATAATAGCCATTCTTTCTGGACTGAAATGTAATCTCAGTGTTGTTTTAAATTTCAGCTCTTGAATGATCAGTGATTTTTAACATTTTTTCATGCATTTATTTGCCCTTTGTACTTCATCTGAAAGTGTGTATTCAGATGCCCATTTTTGGATTGGATCTTTGAATTTATGGGATCTGATTTTTTTCAGTTCTTTATAAATTCTAGATATCAGTGTTTTATCTGAGGAGCAACTGGCTAATATTTTTCCCAATCTGTGCATTGTCTTTGCACTTTGGTGGTAATTTCTTTCACTGTGAAAAAGTTTTCTTTTTAATAAGATGACACTCCAGTTGTTGATTCTTTGTAGTATTTCCTGTGCAATTTGAGTTTTGTTCATGAAGTCTCTGCCTACATCTATACCTTCAAGAGTTCAAGATTAAGTGTTTCTGTTTTAATATTTATATATTTGATCCACTTTGATTTTAGTTTAGTGCATGGTCATAGACATGGGTCATACCACAGCACTATATATGCACCCATGTTTACAACGTAACAGTTTGTAATAGTTAAATCTTGGAAACAACCCAAATACCTATCAACTGGTGAATGAATAAAAAAGATGTAATTATATAATGGAGTACTACTCTGTCGTAAAGAAGGATAAGACACATATTGCTAAATGGATGGACCATGAAACCATACTCTTTAAGTGAAACAAACCAGACAAACATGTAAATTTCAAAATGTCTCACTGGTGTGAGAAACTGAAAATGTAAATAAGAATCAAATTTTATAAGAAATATGGTACAATGGGAATAAACTGCCCAAAAGGAAAGAATGAGGGAGGGGTAAGGGGAAAGGAAAAGAAAAAAATGATTAAAGAAAGACAAAATGGAAACAAAGTTTTGTAAATGAGGAGAAAGAGGAGTTGAAAAGCGGGGAGGGGAATGGGAGGGAAAAAACACAAATGAAGTTAAATTATGTACAGGTACAAATTCTATATGATGAATGTGATCATTGTATACAACTAAACTGCAACAGTAAACAATTTATTTTTTTAAAAAAACCTAAGTATTAAAATGCATTTTAAAATATATATGTATATAAAATGAAATATATAAACACAAAAAATAATTTAAGTGCTAAGAAGTGCTTCCATATCACTTTTTTCATATTACATAACATAGACAAGAATAAGGTACACGTAGACTAAGTATTTGTAATTGATGAATAAGTTAATATGTTTGCTATAACATCACATAGATCCTGAGCTCAGTTTGGTTTTATTTCATTATTATATAAATGCAATGAAATTTATTACATTTCACCAAACAATATATTTTGTTGAAAAGTTTATTTCGATTCATCAAAAGTGTTGTTACATTCTTCAATTATTTTCATAAATGCACAAACTTGGTAAAAGTAAAATAACACCAAATTTCCAATTACGTTTTTTCATTTGAATTTAATTGTGTGTGAGAAAGTTTACTGTTATCCATTGAACATAAATACAAATGTGTATAATTAATGATGCCAGCTTGATTTTTGTTTGTGCTTTTAGATAAAATAGAGTTTTAATGTAAAATGTGATAACAGTTAATGGATCTATTTATCATTTTTGTTTCCTCCTAGCAAAATTTAAGGCCACTTATACACACTTGATAGGAAGAAAATAATAATTTAAGAATCAAACATAATAAAACTTTGTTTGATTACAAATGTTATAGTCAGGTTGTTTATTTTTTCCAATGCTTTCATATATTCTATCTTTTCTCAAATTACTTCAATTATAAATACACTATCTTAGCAGAGTAATTTGTGGTTTAATTTTTTTAATTATATGAAATGAAAATTTACTTGACACATCAGCATGTCTCAATTAACTTTTATATTATTCTGTTTCTGTAAATGATAAA
>PVLA01010624.1:0-61509 GCA_004027455.1 Hydrochoerus hydrochaeris
GAAGGAACTGCCCAGCAAGCCAGCACCTTCCTCAGGTGGCCCAGGGTATGGACGCACAGGCAGAGCCGGAGCCACGCTGGCTGTGTCCCCAGCTCCCCTGCCTCTGTTTCCTCATCTGCAGGATGCAGGGAGACCTGTGGCTATTTGGTTCATTTCCCAGAATCCTTCAGCAACCCTGAAACGAACTTTCCAGGGGTGGAAGTGCAATCATTCATCCATTCATTCATGCTCTGATTCAGTGTGACATTGTCCCCTTGCTGACTGAGCAGCAGTGGGATGGGGCAAGGTGATGACAAGAGAAGATGTGAAGCAATCGCTAGGAAAGTGGAGTGTGCCTTTCCTGGTTCTGGGACTTTTCGTGGGACATTTCAGTTCCCAGAGCCTCAGTTTCCTCATCTGTAAGCTGAGCCTGAAGCAAGAAGCCACGGGGGCCGGAGGCCACACGCGGACACTGTGAACTCTCTGGGACAGAATTCCCCCGGCTCTTGGCAGGATGGATCCAATTCCTGCTCTGCAAGAACAGTGGGAGAGATGCCTGCAGTTCACATGGCAGCTGGTATGTAGCAGACGTGCCCCTGGGTATGTTTGCGAGGTCCTCTGTTCCCCGAGGATGACACCAGGCTCTGGAAGAGGGACCAGTGTGTCAGGACAGGGCAGCAGTCAGGTTGCCCCGGCAGGGGAAGGAGGAGACATGAACCGCAGACCCGAGGGCTGTGGCTCCCTCCCCCACAGCAGGGCCCCAGCCCCTCTCTCTGGTGAGCTCTATTCGTGTGGGATGGAGGGTGCTGGGGTAGGGGAGATCTCAGAGCTGGGGACACTGGGGGGAAATGCCTGTGACTGTCACTCTTCTGAACCGGCTGACTTCTTGCCTGGCATGCAGACCTCTAGAGAGGAGGGCACCCAGGACGGCCTGCCCACTGTCAGCTCCGCCAGGGGGCAGCTCTGGCAGGAGACGGGGCTGTGCAGGGGAGAGGGTCCCACAGCCCTCGACTCTGCTGGGCTCTGGGGCAGCAGTGCCCGCCATGCTCCGTGGGAACCTTGAGAAGCAGCAGCCCCCTCGGTCCTGGCGACAGCTCTGGTTCCCATCCCCTGGCCTAGAGGGGAAAGTGGCTGCCCACGTGGGCAGGCAGCCCCGGGCGTCACTGTCCTTGTGATTCTCCGCATGCTGCCCATGCTGCCCAGGTGGCATCTGTGTGAAGACCAGCCTCTGAGGAAAGTTGTCCACATCCTGCTGTGTGGCTTCCCAGGTATCACAGTTGAAACCAAAGAAGATGGATTTGGGGGCCACAGTTTGCCAGGGCCAGAGCAGCAAGTGACAAAGGAGGATTTTTCTGGGAACAGTGTCGAGGCTGGGGACAAGGTACATCGGCAGCCAGAACCATTCCCCACTCTTCCATGGAAAGGCACAGAGCCCTGTGTCCCAGCCCACAAGTACTGGCAGCCACCACCGGGAAGGGCAGGGAGAGCAAGGCCACCCCGGGCACCAGCTGGGGGCAGGGTGAGGGGACAGCTTCGAGCAGGTCTGCGGATGGAGTTTGAAATGAGCAGGGCTGAGGCTTCCCTTCCAGACTGAGGCCATCCTGGTCACCCGGAGAGGAAAGGCATGGAACTGGCCCGCAGTGATGTCCTTTATGGGCTTGCCACCCAGCGGGACAGGGAGAGAGCAGTTCGAAGCAGGCAGAGTGGTGGCTGGCACTTATTGGGAAAATAAAACCATTTCGTGTTTATGCCCTAATGCGTGTCGATGCCTCTAAACTGGTTAAGCTTGATGTTTTTTTTCTTTATGCTTTTCTGTATTTTCTAATTTTCCTGCAATGAACAAACATTACTTGGGTAATAGAGAAATAATCAAAGCTCTAAAAAGAGGCAGGTGGTGCAAGCTTTGGGTTCCTGATTCACACAGTGATAGCCCTGTGCTCCTCGGCATGGGGGCCAAGGCCAGGACCCTAGAGAGCCCCAGGGAGGGGTCAGGGTGCCGGCTTCCCAGTGCCCCCCAGAGCATCCCTAGGAATCTGCACAGCCAGGCTGTGGAGTTTGACGAGACCTGGAGGGTCTGGGGGTGCCAGCTAGCATAAGGCTGGTCCGAGAGTAAGTCCCCCATGCCGAGTACAGGGACAGGGTGCTGACAAAGCTCTGGGCATTCCCCTGACCCCTCACCAGCTGAGGAAGCCAGCTTGCCCCATCCTCTGAGGACAGGGTGGAAATCAGACCAGAAGCATCTACCTCTTTCCTAGAGCCAATCCTGATCTGCAGAAGGGTGTGGGGCATTTGGACTGCAGCTGGTCACACTACTTGGGTCAGAGCAGGCTGGTTGCTGGCCTCCTGCCCCAGCCAGAATGGGCTCAACACAGATATGGGAAGGAGAAAGGGGTCGCTGAGATGCCAGCCTTTGGGATCACACAGCTGAGCTCCGAATGCCAGCTCCACTCTGGCCACACTACTTTTGCTTTCCTCCCTCACTTTCCTCATCTGTAAATGGGGCTGGTGAGAGTAACCCAAATGCAGCAGGTTGCATTAAAGCAGTCGTAGTCCTTCACCTGTCCTGCAACCACACGCTGGGACATTTGATTTGCAGCCTTTCCCACCAGAGAGGCAGGAAATTGCTCCCCACCTTGGGCTTTGAGTTCAGTTGTGTGTTTTCTTTGGCAACACAATGAGGAAGAAGGAAGTAGAACTGCTTTGGGGTCTGGGTCCCAAGAGGCCTTACATATTTCCCTTTGGTGTCTTGGGCTGCTGCCCTCTGTATGGAGAAAGATGTGACAGGACTGGGCATTGGTCCCAGAAGAAGAAAGAAAAGGTGTTTCAGACATCCCACCTGAACTCAGATAGGATCAGCTAATTCCTAGGCAACACTTATTCTGAGAGAATAAATATGTGCTATTTTAAGTAACTGAGTTTTGGGGTTACTTGTTATGCAGCAACATTGTGAGAACTGACTGATACATTTCTTTGTAGAATCAATGAAGGATTCAACAAGATAATGCCTGAAAAGTGCTGAGCTTAGTGGTGAGTGCATAGGACATGTTTACTCAACATTAAGCTGCTTTTGTCATCATCATCATCATTGCCATTAGTATTATCCTCTTCTGGAGGGGACAAAGGCAGGGGGTGGCATAGATCAGTAGATGTAGCTCCACAAAATCCCACATTCATCAAGTCTGCTCAGAGACAGCTCCAAGCGACGAGTTCCTGCTCATAGTTGGTTGCTTTTATTGCACTTTTGAAATCCATTCCAATTAGAGGGCAAGATGGTGGCTCCTGCTGTCCCGGACAAGCAAGGCTCCAGCCCCTCCAGGCAGAGGCTTAAGCATTTTAAAATAATCATATTTCTTATGAGGCTTTAGTTTCACTTCCTTCAAATTAAGTCTCAGCAATAATGCAATCGATTCCTTTTCCCTGGAAAAGCAGTGCTAAATTCCACCTGGCTCAGACTGGGGCTCTCCGGCCCTCCCTGCAACACCCTCCTCTCCCAGCCTAGGAGACTGGGGTAAGGGTGACCCCAAGCAGCCTCCAGGGCAGTATAAGGAGGCCCCTTACTCCTGGCTGGATCTGCTGGGTATAGGGGAAGCACATGCCTCAGGGAAGGGCCCAGCCTCACGTTACAGGCCAGTGAAGGCGTAAGTTGGAAGGAAGGTGAGCAGAGGGGCTGCTCTGTTTCCACACTGCTTCCCTGACCACTTCCCCAGGGAGACGCCCAGGGGAAGTGGAGAAAAGGGGCCAAGAGTCCTGAGAAAGATGGATCTGGGAATCCCAAAGCAGAGAAGCCCGGTCCCCATAACGCCTCGTGATAGCAGGGGTAAGGAGGTCAGGAGGAGCTGGCGGCAGGAAGCTCAAGAAAGGACTGGGAAAGCTGGCCCTGGTGGTGCACACCTGTAATCCCAGCACTCGGGAGGCTGAGGCAGGAGGGTTGCCACTGAGTTCAAGGCCAGCTTCAGCTACATAGTGAGTTCAAGGCCAGCCTGAGCTATGCAGTGAGTCCCTGTCTCAGAAAAAAGGCCTGAGAGCCAGGTGTGAATGGGGTGAAACAGGCACAAAATATAAGCTACAGCTGCCTATAATCTCAGCACTCTGGGAGGCTGAGACAGGAAGATCACAAGTTCAAACCCAGGCTGGCAACTTAGCTACTTAGTGAGACCCCACCTCACAATAACAAAACAAAGAAAGTCACCATTGTACCTCTGCCACAGCCTCCTTCACCCCGGCTCTCACACTTGGAGATTAACTGGGGCAGAACAGGGCAGAAGGGACCCAGGGGCTGCAGCTCAGCCCCAGAAAGGATGGGGCAGGGACAGGCAAACGCACTCATGGGGTGCGGGTTTTGTCTGCAGCGACTGAGAAGTCCTACATAGGACCAGCTGGGCCTGAAGTATATTTCCGACATCGGGAGGTCTGAGGTCATGCAATTAAGAATGAAAGCCTGAGGGGAGAAGAAGAAATCAAAACAGCTGGGAAGAGTTAGGGACGTGTACCCCACAGGGACTCCCATTTAATACCCGCAGCACCCTGTAGAAAAGAGCAGAAACTGTCTGCATTTCCTGAGGGACAGCAGGGAGGCCCAGAGTGGTAAAGACACTCTGGTAAGGTCACACAGCCTGGAACTGGTTCAAGACAAGACCCCACTCTTAAGCTCCTCTCCGCCTGACTGACCTCCAGTGGCACCTGTCTTCACCTAGGAAACTCCACCCATACTTCGCCAGCCCTGGGCAGGACACGTGTGACTGGTGGGGATGGTGGAAACGGTGAAGTCATCCCACAAACCTGAGTGTTCTTGGGTGACTCAGACCCAAAACAACCCATGATCACTTAGTGTGTGCAAAATCCCAAGCTGGGAATTGGAGGTCCCAGCACTGTACCCAGATCCAGGGGCTGTCGAGGAGGGAGGAGGAGGACAGGTGGACGGGCAGTTACCTCATGGCAGGCTGTGCTAGGGGCTCTGCCAAGCACAGGAGGAGACCTACCAGCCAGGAGGACAAGAAGACAGAGAGGGCCAGGAGGCAACATGGGGCTGCCCAAGGGACCAGAGCAGCAAGAGGGGCCCCTGGCAACCTGGTACAGACTTGGTCTGTGTCCCTGTGTGGCTCCGGCAGTGACTCTGCTGTGGCTCCAGCACATCGGTGTCCATGCTGCTGAAAGCAGCCAGGCCTCCACTGCCTAGTCCTTGTCTGTACCAGATGTCCCTGGGGACAGCGGCAGACACATCCTCTCCCCTGGGCAGCGTGGTCTCCAGCCTGTGGGTCCTATAGCTCCCTGAGCTGCCCTAGGGGACAGATCTGCCCTCTCTGTCTCTGCAGGGCTTTGCCCAGGCAGCCACCACCTCCAAGAAGCCACCAGGAAGCTCCTAGGGGATACAGACAATGCCCACCCAGGAGCCCTGCCTGGGGCCTCCTATCTGCAGACAGGAGCAACCTGGGGTGCAGAGTGGGGCTGGGGGGACAATGAGGAGGAGCTGCTGCCATGGCCCCCTCTCAGGAGCACAGCCAGTCCCAGGGGACCCACCCTTTCCTCTGGAACCCAACAATCCAATCCACCGGCCACTGCAGAGGGGCTCTCTGTGCTGGGGACGTGAGTGTGCTAATTAATGAATTAGCCATTTAATTAACATAATTAGGCCTCATTATTTTCCTTGCATCTATCGTCAATTTTCAGGCAATTAAAGCAAATGCTGGAGGAGACCAGAGGATCTGGTTTTCGTAGCTGCCACAGGAGGGAAGCACGGGCTGACCCAACCCAGGGCTCCAGCACAGGCACAGGAGGGGGCGAGGGTCAAAAGACCCCAGAACACGTGCATGCACTTGTACATACACACACACACACACACACAAACATACATGTACGCACACTCAAGACAAGCGTCCCTGTGACTAGGTGGCAATTGGTTTCCATTCTTTTATTGACCACCTACTATGTGCTAAGGGTATTCAGTAGAAGCCAAAACAGCAAAGAACTTGAGGGAGGTCGATTTGCAATGTCCAGCTCAGTCCCAAGGGAGAGCCTTTCACGAAGACAGACCCAACCCCCACACACCCAGACACCGCAGCCATTCACCCGAGGTGAGGCGTCAGCTCACGCCTAGGGCACCTCTTGACCTTTCGGCAGCCTGTCTAGGTAACACTTCTGGTTATGCAAACATGCAACTTGCTCAGTCTGTCCCTGACAAGTTTATCTAAAAGGCCACAATCACGTGACCCACCTGGTCCAACAGAGACTCCCCTGGCTGTCTTCGCAGAATTCCGTGTTCATGGATGGCATCAATGAGCTTGCAGGTCATTCAGCCTACTGGCGGCCGGTCCCCACCGCCCTCTTCCTCACTCAGAGCTGGGGATCCTTGGCCTCAGACACTTGGGCCTGGCTTGATTTTCCCAAATGTCCCCCAGGTGTGCAATTAGGTTTGAGGGGCCTGGTACCGGGCTCTGTGTTTAACTCCGTTCCATTCCATTTGGAGAGTCTCAGTCCCTCAGTCCCCATGGGATCTGCACAGATCTTTACATCTTAGATTCAGTTTAAATCTGGTAAATTTTATTTTCTACTCTCCAACAAGTTACTGACACCTACCCCTGCACACACTCATGCACACACATGCATACACACACAGGTGTGCACGCACGTATACACGTGCATGCACACACATGCACACACACTTTTGCAGGTGTGCACACATACAACACACACAGGTATGCACAAACATGCACACACAGGTGGGTTCACACACACAGGCGCACACACACACACTCCCACATCCTTGACCAGAGCAGTCCCTACAACCTCATTCCCATCAGGTGAGGCAGAGCCCTGTGACCTAGCAGTGGAGACTGTCCCCATGTCTTCAGTGTCTTAACAGGACGACCCCCTACCTCAAGGCAAGGGCAGACCTCTACTGCCCATGGCCCCATTTCTTCTTCCACCCAGGTCAGTCATGTCCTCAGAAGGCCAGGTGGCTGATGGGAGCCAAGGAAATGTCTTGACCCCCAAGTCTGTTAACTCTATGTTCATAACCGGCCTTCGTGGGTTCAGGCGTTCAGCATGGGGGCCTGGGCTCTCGCTTCCCTAGTGGTGTGACCGAGGTGAGTCCTTCCACTTTCTGAGCCTTTCCAGAAGGTGGTATCCACCATCGAGCCACTGCACAGAGCCAGCACGTACCAGGGTGGCCAGCCCACTCCCCTCAGACACATTTCCCACGCTCTGGGCCTCCCCCCAGAGGCAGGATATCTGTCATGGGCCCCTCTCCCCACACCCCCACTGGTGGGTCTGAGATTAACCCCATGTTGCAGATGGGGAAACTGAGGCCGAGAAGCACTAAGTCACATGCCCAAGAGCACAGGCTGAGTGGCAGCTCCAGAAGGGGTGGAACCTACCTTTCCCTGGCCCTGTGTGCTACAGCAAGGCTGGCCAGCCCTTTGCTTAGGATGCAGCTTGGGATGCTACATTAAAAAGCGAGACCCATAAGAAATAGTAAGCTATAAAGATTTAGGGCTTCAGAGTAAAGGAAACAAGTGGTCACAACCATAGTGGAAAAAGGAGAGAGAGGGCACTGGGCAGAGCCTTCAGAACCATTGTGGAAGGACAGCTCTGCAGAGCTCACACTGATCACAGAATCCGCTACTGCAAAGGCCCTGAGGCCAAAGGCCTGTGGGAGGAGGAGACAGGCAGAGACGGCAGGCTCCATGGGGAGAGGTTAGAAGGATGCATCAGGGGTTTGGCTTCTGGGCTGACAAATATTTTGAAAGATCTCTGGCTGTTTGGTGAGGACCAGACTCGGCAGGGGACAGAAGAGACTGTGCCCAGCTGGCAGGTGTTGCCCCAGGCCACAGAGAGGCAAAGTGGTGGCCACAGGCAGTAGAGACATGGGATGTGCGGGGACTTGTGACCAGGACACACTGGCTGCTGGAGGTGCTGAAGGGCCTGGCCTGTCACTGAAGGGTCCGGTGGGCCGTGGGAAGGGTGGTAACACCACTGCCTCAGACGCCCGGGTGACGGTTAGGCTCGGGGAGGGAGAGTGAGACGTCACATGGAGATGTCACAGAGGCTGGGGGTGGGGCGCTGGGAGCTTCAGTGCAGTGCGAGACTCCAGGATCCTCTCAGCCAAGTGTGGGCGGAGAAGGACTCCTAGGTGGTGCTGGGCTCTGCAACCCCAGAGAAGAGGAGAACCCCAAAAAAGAGCAGATGCTGAGATGGAGGAAAACAGGAGAGAGGGGCACCCCAGAGCCCCGGGAAGAGAGCACACGCTGGAGAAGGGGAGTCACACCCAGGCAGGTGCCAACGACTTTGGGCCCCGCGTGTGACCCCTTTCGGGTGGGCAGTGCCGGCCCGTGGGGAGGGTGGAGGCAGCGGCCAGCAGGGTGGGCGAAGGGGCACAGCAGAGGGTGGGCGGAAGCCACCCACCCCAAAGTAAGCCCCACGCCACCCGCCAGGGCTGCGGGAAGGCGATGGGGTTTTCCGAATGTAGAGTTTCAGACCAGGGCCTCCTTCCCAGCCCCTCCCTGCAGCACTGCACTTTCCCAGGTTCTAATCCCAGCTTTGCACGTCAGCCAATGATAGCAGCGGGTTGTCCCCAAGGTGTCCCTTGCTGTCTTCCTTGTATTTCAGGAGGGCAACACACACGCACACATGCAAAGCTTTGCCAAGTTCACAATCTCCAGTCTCTCACCTGTTGTTGGCATTTTGCCATCACAATTTTTTTTTTTTTTTGGCACAAGTGCTAACATTTTTAACAAGCGTGTCATCATCCTCGGGGTAAGAAGCATCTGATCAGGCATTTGAGACACACGCCAGCGCCTTCCCAGAAGAGCTGAGTGTGAAAACAAAGAAACAAAATTAAAGGGCAAGGAAACACTGGAAGTAGAACATCAGAAACAATGTGTCTAGTGCCAACCACCGCTCACACCTGTGCTCCCAGGAGGCTGAGGTAGGAGGGTCGTAAGTTCAAGGCCAGCCTGGGCAACTTGGTGAGACTGTCTCAAAGTAAAATTTTTGAAAATAACTGAGGAAGTAGCTCAGTATTAGAGCATTTACCCTGTGTGTGAAGTCCTGGTTCCATCCCAACTCTGCAAATAATAATAATAATAGCAAGTGCAGCTGGGATTCCATTATTTGGTTTTTCAGCAAACTGAGCCTTCTCTTTTACAATGTGACAGACTCATGACCCACAAAGTCTAACACTTAAATATGTTTTCAAGGTCATATCACTGTTTTCTAGGTGCATGTTTTTTTGAACTGTAGCATCCAGTAGAGAAAGGATGAATCTTACACACACCACGCAGAATCTCCATACAGCAAAGCCAACATCCGTACCAAATTCATCCCCGGGTGCCGAGCCTTCCTCCCGCCCCCACCCCCCAAGAGTGGCGACCTCCTAAGGCCCCAGGACTTTCCTGTCACTGGCATCTCCGCCACCTCCTCTCGCACTGAGATTCACCCAGGCTGCTGCGTTGCTGGGGCTGCTCCTGCCTGGGGATCGCGGGCTGGACCTTACTCACTCGGGCACGTGTGACCCGGGTGCTGGTGCTGTGCACACCCTGCGCATGTGTAGAGCACGTCTGTACAGATCTCAAGCACCTCTTCTTCTGGGTGTTCATAGTGCCCCAAATCCAAACCTCAGAGCGGCGTTGGGCCGGCAGCACGGCCCGGGGTTTGGAATTCTCCTTTCTCACTGGCTTTTCTTCCTTCTCTGTAAAGCAAGTGCTCAACCAGGGAAGTTTTGTCCCCAGGTGACATTTGGTGATGTCTAGAGACATAGTGGTTGTCACAGCTTGGGGCAATGGTGGCATCTCCAGTGCAGAGCTAGAGTGGCTACTGAATGTCCTGTAATGCCCAGCACAGCCACTGCCACAATAAAGAACCAGAACTCCTCGATAGCGCTGAGGTTGGCAGGAAATAAAAGGTTTATGTCGCCTAAATAAGATCAAACTGACACGTTGGGGGTGGTGAGTCCAGCTCCTGGGCTTATCCCAGAAGGAGCTGTCAGGAGACAGATGCATGGCACCAAATGCAGATGCACGTGTGACAGAACCCAAGGAAGGAGCTGCCAGGACCAGAACAAAATGAGGTTTACTCTGGGTGCTCCCGGTAACGTAGGAGCTCACCTGGCTTCAAGGAAGGGAAGAGTATTCCAGCAGAGGGAACAGCATGAGCAAAGTTACGGGGACACAGTGGGGTCTCTGAGGAGGGGAACACACTACATGGGAAGCAGGGGGCTCCTCATGCAGGAAGGACCAGAAGCAAGGACTGTGGCAGGACAGCCAAGTGTCCAGGACACGGGAGCAGGAAGACAGCTGCTGCCCAAGACCAGGTGACAAGGCAGCTGGAGAGAGCCCGCCACCTGGAATATGTCCTGAACTCTGCTCCAGGGGCATTTCAGTTTCCAGAAATGCAGTTATCACCTGATCTCTGTCCTTCGTGCCCGTATCTGATCCATCAGAAAGCTGTGTAGCCTCCAACCCAGAGACCCCACTGCACCTCTCCTGCCCCAGCCTGGTCTCAGTCACCCAGGGGCACAGCTGGGCTCCTCCAGGTCCATGTGGCACCCAGCCCCTCCAAGCACAAGCTGCAAGAGTGCTCCCAGGAAACCCCAGGGACTGCACCACCCAGAGGCTGCAGGCACCCCACCCCCTGGGACTCCACCTCCTGCACTTTAGGTGATGCCCTTGGGGGTCTCAGCTCAAGTCCTGATCCTCTCCAGGGACCCTGGGCAGCAGGACACCTGCTCCATGGAGGGGAGCCCAGCCCTGCCCCCAAGTCTGTTCCAGTCGCTCTGCAGCCCAAGACTCCTTGACCACTGGCCACAGTGAAACTTGTGGTTCCCCCAGGCTGGCTCCTTATAGTGGCAGCAGTGATGGGGACCCTCTGCCTGGCCAGCCTGCCCAAGCACGCTTGGGCATCCCTGTGGGATTCAGTCCCCTGGGCCATTGCCTGGCACGGTGCATTGCTAAGCAAGCCCAGGGCTCCCCCAGGCAGGGCCAGGCCCCCTGGGCATTCAGAGAGCTCGTTATCCTGTCAGCCCCGAAGCCGCACCTGCTCTCCTGGTCTCCTGTGATCTCAATTAATCCGTCCTGCCCTGATTAATTAGCAGGGTTAATTATGATAGCTGGTGCTGCAAAAGCTGGGGATGGAGAACCCAGCCAAGTGACGGAGCCCAGACCCAGCCCCGAGTTACAGTGGGTGAGTGCCTTGCTCTGCAGCACCCCCTGCCTGACCTCCTCTGCCCAGGGTCAAGGTCAGGGAGCTCAGGAAGCCATTGGTTCTGTGACTTCAGGGGCTGGGCCTCACCAGCCAGGCTAACATCCCAGGGCATCACCTGGGACAAGGGGACAGGCCTGAGACCCCGGGGCAGAGTTCCTTGACCCACCTGTGGGCCACCTCTAGGTCCCTGCCTCCGCCCAGTGCACATGAAAGGACCTATGAGGCCCTTGGCCCACCTTTCCTGGATGGCCCCAGTGGGACACACCCTCCCCCGCCCACTTCCTGTCTGCCCTCCTCTCGGGCAGTAGACCATCGAGACGGGGAAAGAGGCTTTGAGGAAGAACCAGCGTCAAGACCACAGTTGCTGAGACTGAGACCAGGGCTGAGGCTGCCTAGACACTGTCCTGCCGTCTGTCCCTCACCTACTTCAAGGGCACAGAGCGCCCTGCTTCCCGACCCAGGCCTCGCCGGCCCTTCCCATCCTGGCTCCCAACCCCACCCTGCCTTTTCATTTCTCCTCTGAGCTCGTCCTTCCTTGCCAGCCCAGAGCGTCCCCAAGCCAGTCCAGGGCTCGACTGGTCACTCTCCCTGTCCGAGCCGGGCTGCTCCACCCGTGCAGGGCGCATCTCCTCCGGGCGCCCATCCATTATCCCCTCACCAAGCCTTGATCCATTACCGCCGCCTGCGCCTGGCAAAATGTATCATTACCTGCACCCCCGGCACTTCCCAGATCAATCCAGTCCTTAACTGTAGTAATAGAGGAGAGGATTAGGTACTAGAAAACTCATTATGAAAATGGCGCACTCAAATTCTTTAAAGGTGATATTTCATAAAATAGACCCAGCCTGCCGCATGCCTCAATCATTCTTTTTAATAGCTCCGTAGCAGCCAGAAAATAAAGTATTCATGAAGATTGAAGAAGATGATCCCATGAACTTCAATTTAATTGGTGCAAATTAAAACGATCCATCTTTCCACGCTGTCCGTCTATCTCCAATCAGCCCCACGCTGCACGTCCGGCACCCTGATTACAATTATCTTTTAATAGGAAAACTTGTCAGTTTTTGTGTGATTTACATAAGCTTGAGCAAACTTACGGGTATCCGATAGGGCCTCGGTGTGTGATTCCTTCTCTCCGGCTCCCTGGCTCTAGGGAAGGGTGGAGGGAGGCAGGGAAGGCAGGGTGGAGGCGCCCGAGTGGTGGGGAGGGCTCTGTGGCATCCCTGAGTTGAGAAGTCCTCTGAGACAGGGCGCTTCCGCCTGCACCGAGGCCACGCCCCGTCTCCTTTTAAGCTGATGCAGCCAAAGGTGGAGCCAGACTGGGCCTCTCCAGGGTGTTGGCAGGGAGCATCTTGACCTCCTGTTCCGGTGAGATGTCACCTCGCTACCCGTGCTCTCTCCCCGGAGGCCTGCAGGGACAGATCCACGTGACTTCCAGAGGGAGAAGCCAGGAGAGAAAGTCAGCAGAGATCCGGGTGTAACACGAAGGACATGGACAGGGAGCAAAAGCAGCTATGTGGGTCTCCGAGGAAGGTATGTTGGGGGAGATGTGGGGTTTAATTCCACAGGAACCATCCTCCAAGACCCACGCAAGAGCAGCCACCAGAGAGCTGGCACCAGCACAGACTGCATCACTAGAGATATGATGGCTAGAAAGAGGGAGGTGATTATTCTGCCCATCTACGTGACTCACGTCACCTCTGACATGCTCATCTGTAAGTCCGTTCACGCATTCATCCAGTGAACACTTCCTGCGTCGTGCTCAGCATCAGGTGCTGGAGATCAAGCGTCAAACTCAGCCAAGTCCAAGCGAACGGAGCAGAAAGACCGCTCTAAATCACAACCCTGCCTGCAGGGTCAGCTCGTCTGTTACTTGTTATCTTTTTTACATTTTTAAATGAACTCTGAATCTTGCAGCTGATGTATAAATACATTTTCGCTGTAAAAACAAATAAAAAAGAAACAGCACAAAGACAGTGCCCTCTCCACCTGTCCCTTTCCAGCCTGCTGCGTGTCCTTCCAGATTCTCCTCAGTCCTTTCTATCCATGCAGCTCAGTGGAACTAGAGAGGTGCTTTTGGCTGTTTCCTGCTTTTAAAGTGGCCCTCACTGTCCATCTTTCCCTGCCGGTGGCTTCTTCATCCAACCCATGGCCATGCTGTCAGAGGAGCTGACAGGTAGTGAGGGCCCTGTCCTGAGCAGGAACCAAGCGGCAGAGCAGCATGTGGAGGTGAAAGCAGGATGCTCCACCCCCTCAGAAGCCCCTTTGTCCTGAAGACAGAGAAAGCAGGCACTCACCCCTGGGCTGCTGGAAGACCCTAACTCAGCTGGTCAAGCTGTCAACTTTGGCAACTGTTATGCATAAGGGCCCCAGGCACCCACTGGCCATGCTGTGGCCACTGGTGCCAACAGGTCTAGGTCTGAGTGCCCCCAGAAGAAGCCTC
Source organism: Hydrochoerus hydrochaeris (assembly GCA_004027455.1). Lineage (NCBI taxonomy): Eukaryota > Metazoa > Chordata > Mammalia > Rodentia > Hydrochaeridae > Hydrochoerus > Hydrochoerus hydrochaeris. The sequence goes on from PVLA01010624.1 coordinate 13,619, forward strand.
ATGTGGCCCTGGGCTCAGCCTGCAGGCCTTGCTCCCTGGGGCCCTCCCCTGCCACTGTCCCCGTCGGGAGGCTGGTGGAGTCGCCAGTCCTGTGAGCCCCACCCCCCAGGATCTTGTCTGTCCCCCAGTTGCCCTTTCCTACCAGGTGCTCACAGTTGGTGCAATAAACATCAGGTTTTAGGGGATGAATTAGCTCAAATCACTCTTATGTGGGATCTGGAAATTCAGCTCACCAGAAGTTCTGACTCATTAAGAAATAAGAACAGTATTTCCTGAGTGTTTCCACAAGACGCACCCAGCAGGGCTCGCTCACATCCTGGCGCACAGATGCCTCATGGAGCTGAGAAACAGGCTCCGCCCTGATCCCGAGGTTCTCGGCCCTCCAGAGATTGGCACCATTGCTATCAGTCAGGACGGGACAGGGGCAGCTGAGGTAACAAAGCTGACCAAAGGCCAGGGTTGTTCACGCGCAGGCCCGGAGGCCGGAGATGTGCCACTGAGCTTCCTCTAGCTGTGACAGTGCAGTATAAAACAGGTGGCCTTGAAGGTCCCTGAGGCATGAAAGGAAAGCGGGGGTGGGGGGAGGCACCACTCCCCACCCCAGCCTGCCTCCCAAAAGCTCATCCGTGAGGCACCCATGATGAGGACAGCACCCCATGGCCCACCCTTCCAAACACTTGAGGCTTTGGGGGGCACTTTAGATCTAAGCCATAACAACTCCCTGGGTGTCGTGGGGTGAGGGGGTCCCAGAGTACCCCAGAGCTCTGAGCCAGGAGTCAGGCGGCAGCCCCTTCCTCTGTCCACCCCAATCTGCCATCCTGGAGGTACCCTGATGTATAGCTTGGACAGGGACCCAGGGGTCACCAACCCTGTGGTGACCCTAGCTCCAGCCTTGTGGAATCCCCTGCCCCTTCAAGAATTAAAAACTCTCTGATTCAGCCACTGCCAATGAGGTAGGATTCCAGAGCACACGTTTTCTAAAACATAAAAATGACAACAAATGCATACAGTGAACATTCTCATGTCCAAATATTTACATAAACCCACACATGTACACACAGAGGGCACAGATATGCGGGGGCGTGTTTGTGCCTAGAAATCAATTTATTCCCAGAAACCATGGCAGAAGGGGCTTGCTTATGTGAGCGGGATTGGAAATGATATCAAAATAAGTGATAAATGACTCTTAAAAAGTGTCAAGATCACAAGAGGTACAGAAAGATGGAGAGACTGTCACAGCATTGAGGGGCCCAGGGGACATGATATCTAAATACTGGCTGGTGTACTGGATTGGTCCCTGGGACAAAAAAAGAACGTCTGGGGAAAAGCTGAATGACGTCTGTAGTTAGGGGATACCACTCTACCAACGCTACTTTCTTAGTTTTAATAAATGTGCCAAGTTTTTGCATGATATTAACGTTTGAGGGTGCTGTATGTGGTGTAATATGTATGACATTTTTATTTTCTAAAAATTCTTTTGATTAGTGATATGAGAAAATGCCCCAATAGGAAATTAGGGTGTCCCCAGATTTCAACACAGCTCTGCTAAGAACTTGTTTTGTAATCTTGGACACGTCACTCATTTTTGCTGAAGCTCAGTTCACAAACAACATGAGAAATTCAATCAGTGAATCCTCAAAGCCCCAGTCAGTTCTAACATCCCACAGTTTCCTCTGGTTTTGGAAACTCAGAGGTACCGCACCATTTCTGCCTTGGAGCCAACAAACCATGGACTGAACCTCTAAAACCACAAGCCAGACTATACCTTTCTGCCTTTAAATTGCTGGTGTCCAGTACTTTGTCCCAATGGTGAGGAAATGACTAACACAGTCTCCCAGCTGAGTGCCTTGGGGACCAGAAACAGGAGTCCTAGCACCTTCTCACCTTTCAAGCTTTCAGTCCTGTCTATTGGGTGGATGGAAATAAAGACAAGACTCAACCAGTGGAGACCCAGAAGAGCAATCCTGATGTTCTGAGTGTTTAAGATGTGCAGGGTACTTTCTAAACACTTCATAGGGGTCAGGTACTCTGATCCTCCCAACACCTAGGAGACGGGGACTGTTTCCTTCATCCCTGATTGCACCATGCGGGAACTCTGAAAGATGGAGGGACTTGCCCTCCCCCCCAACTCATGATCCAGCAAACCAACCCAGAGGACACCCAGGGCCTCTTCCCAGGGTAGTAGTGGGGATGCAACTAGCAGGGTGCTTCATTTTCAAGGCGCCTCCTTAGCAATGTGTGCTGTCCCAGCCCACATGCTCATCCCAAGGACCACATTTAGCATGTAATCCAGACACTCTGGAAGGCTGAGGCAGGAGGATCAAAAGTTTGAGATCAGTCTGAGCAACTTAGCAACTTAGCATCATCCTATCTCAAATTTTTAAAAAATTATTTAAAAAGGGCTAAGGATGTAGCTCAGGGCAAATGTCCTGGCTTCGTCCCACCCCCAAATATTCACACACATTGGGTGCGGGAGTTCAGACTGCCTTCTTCTCAGCTAAGGAAGATGAAGAGGCAGGGGACGTGGAGGGTCAGCTGGGGGTGCCCTGTCCCCCTCACCAGCAGCACATGCCCTCCAGTTGTGGGGACACTGGTAGCCACCACTCCCCAGAGCACTGCCCTTGGCCACACTGCCCTCACTCCAGGGAGTGATTGCCAGGAAGGAGCCCAGTTTGTGATTCCCAACCTGGGACAGCGCGTCACCAGCACCGAGGGACTCCATGGTGAATGCTAAGCCATGGCATGGATTCCAGGTTTCAACATGGTATCCTGGCACAGGGACCCATCACTGCTAGCCAGTGGAGCGGTGGCCTTGTAGGCATACCGGGGGTGCAGCTGTCATTGTCTTCCCCTGACAAGGACAGAATGCAGGGAAGGGCACACTGGCTTCCTCTGTAATTCAGATGTTTGAAAAGTTTAAGGGGAAACTGATTATAAATTCAACAGGCCTGGGGTGGGAGCCATGCCTGATGCCACTGAAGTCCTTAAGGTGTGCAAATGACAAGTTCAGAGGGATTAACGACCCATTCACAGTGGCTGCAAGGACTGCAGGGAGGCAGAGCTGAGGGGGACGCTTAGTGCCCAATCAGGTTGCCAGCCCTGGTCCTCATCCTGGGACAGGAGCAGCACTGAACAGGAAGGAGAGAGTCCCGCCCTGGAAAGCCTTAACTCCAGGATGCCTCCCAGGCCACTCCCCTGACCTGAGGGTCCACCCAAGGACCCCGGTTCCCATGCCCTCCTGGGCCCCACCACAGCTGACCCTTTCTGGGGTGGTCTGTTTGACACCCCCCCCCCTTCCTCCCCGACCCAGGACTACATCCTCCATCAATGGGACCCAAGTCAGCTGCACTCAGATTGGGTCTGGCCATGTAGCATCTGGCATCAGTAAGATCTGGGTTGAGCCCCATCCTCACCCTCTGAGGGGCTCCCCAGAATGACCTGAGATTACCATATTGATCTCCAAGGCACTGCAGGTGACTGTGAAGTCACAGGCGAGGAAGAGGACACTCTGGACTGCTAGTCATGGGATAACACTGGTACCCAGGGATTGGGGAAGCACTTGTGGCTGTGTCCAGGTGGGTCATGGAGGCCTGGCCTTAGGGCCCTGCTTTGCCTCCAGCTGCCATGAACTAAGTAGCTTTGCTTTATATACATTTCCACCATGAGGATTCTGTCTTGGACCCAGAACCATGGACTGAATCCTCTGAAACCGTGACCCTAGTAAACCTCTCCTCCTTCAGGTGGTGGGTGTCAGCTGTCGCGTCCAGCAGCGGGAAGGCTAATGAATGTGCCTCCCCACCACTTCAGGCTCCACAGCTCTAGAAGTCTGGGCACATTAATTCATTGTTTTGAACCTGTGTGTTTCCACAGTTAATAAAAGGTCTTGCTGAGAGGACAGTTAGTCCCATGTACACTCTACTGAAAGACACAGAGCAAATAGCCCTGAAATGGTACTGTGCTTGTCACTGTCATTAGCATCATCATTCAGGATCAAGGCAAGAGGAAACTGTAATCCCAGCTCTTGGGAGGCTGAGGCAGGAGGATCCTCAAAAGTTCAAGGCCAGCATGGACTACATAGCAAAACCCTGTCTCAAAAAGCCAAAAAGACAGATCGGAGCAGGGAGATCTTCCACAGGTCAGCCCCTTACAGACATCTTCCGGGAAGTCCTTCCACAGAGCCACCTCGACTTCCTCATGCTGTAAAGTGGACTGTTCTTCCCAGACGAGAAAGGGTTCATCTCCTCCCCCAAGAAAGCACCTGAAGAGCATTTCTGGTCACCCCCAGAGCCTTCTTCTGGACACACTAGCAACATCAGTGTCATCTCTGAGGAGGGGGTCCCCCAAAGGTCACCCCAAAGCTATGGCTCCTTTCCTGACCTGGGAAAGGAAGCCCTGCCTCCATTTTATTATCAGCCAAAGATTTCACAAGCTCTGCCGAGAACGGATATTCAGAAATAAGTATGTAAATCCTTTGTAAATGTATGCTAATTACTTATTTTTAATTATAATGTAAATAAGTAATTACTGAATAATTTTAAAGTATTTACATGGGGGTGTGTGATTTCGACACTATCTTGTTATAAGATATAAAAACTATAAATTATCCAGTAATTACGGCCCAATTTACACACTAAGGCCAAACACAATTACGTAGCAAGAAAAATATAAACAATCAGGTAATTCCATGGTAGTCACCGTGGAGTAATGGAGCTGCTTTCTTCTGCCACTTGACGAAGTGTATCCTTGCCTTCCACCTCAGCTGGGGACGATGCATTTGGGAAGCTGGAAAGGGGGAAAAAATTAGTCACAGAAAAGATGCAATCACAAGCTACAGAATCGCACGTGGTGGGGTTTGAGGTTCCAGGAAAGGCCCTGGACTCCAGCTCGAGGCTCTGCGGCCCTGTGCAGAGGGGACCCGGGTTCCCATCGCTCCCCATCCTGTGTCTCCTCCCATACTTCTCGCCTAGAAAGCCCTGCACAGGTCCCCTGTCCTTTCCTCTTCCTCCAGGAAGCCTTCCCGGACCACTGAACCTGCCCTTTGATTGGGGATCAGTGTCCCCATTTTGCAGACTAAGCAACCAAAGCTGGGAGAAGCCTAAGGATTCGTGGGGGCCACAGAGCTGTGCTGTGAGCTCTGCCCCCTCCCCCAGGTCCAAGTCTGCTCCCACCCTTGGCGTGGAGGACCTGCACTCTGTGGGTGTCCAGAGACAGGGAGGGGACCCCGTGGAGCCCTGTTCGAGGAGAGCTACCCACAGTCACCAGTCCACAGTCCGTACAGTTTCAGGACTCCTGCTGTCCCTGGAACCCCTAAGAAGTGGGGACCACAGAGATGTCATCCTGGGAGCCCCTAAGGAAGCATCTTCTTTCCTCTGGCTCAAGGCAGCACCTCCCAGAAGCCCTCGAGCGAAGCCTCCTACACCTGGCGGCTGACACCCAAGGTGGTACCCAGAACTTTTTTTTTGATACTGGGGGTTGAACCTAGAGCCTTCCCGCTAAGCAATAGCCCCAGCCCCTTTTATTTTGAGACAGAGACTCACTAAGTCACAAGTTACCCAAGCTAGGCATAAATTTGCAATCCTCCTGCCTCAGCCTCCCAGAGTGCTGGGATTTAGGTGTGTGCCACCTCGCCTGACTCAGGTTCTCCTTTAGCCTGTAGATGCCCACTGATGACTGAGCAGGGAGGGCATGACTGGCCGTGTGACCTTGGGTGTGTCCCCTCTTCTCTCTGAACTTGTCACCTCGTTTATGAAAGGGGACTCAGTGCTTTACTGGCTCATTATGTCAAGGGAATGAGATGACAGCTGAGCAGCATCTCACAGGGTCAGGCCCAGGGACAGGAAGTGCCGCAGACCTGCAGGCCCCTTGCTCAATACCACCTGTTAACTGAGCACCTACTATGTTCCTCGCCTCCTCAAGGCTTTGGTGCTAAACCAGCTGGGGTGCACATTAGCCAGGCTGTGCCAAGCCCAGCAGCCATGGCGCTGACCCCATCCCTGCCCAGGTCTCCTGGGAGCACACTGCTCACCCTAACCCCATCTTTCAAACGCATTGCTACTCACTCCTGTACAGCGCACGAGACAGCCTTGTGTCCTTGGTGAGCAATTGGGCCTTGCTAGGCCCAAGGAAGGGTTGTGAGGCAGGAACAGAGAGGGTGAGCCATTATTAAAAGTCACACAGCCTGAGCACTGGGCTTAAGTCCAGAATCCCTGACTTGGGGGTGTTGCTTCCAACCACCTAGTTCATGTCTCCTCCAAATAAAAAGACCTCAGCAGGGGCCAGCCAAGCCTGTTGTGATTGGGAACAAAGCCAGAGCCTGGTACAGGGACACCTTAGCCGTGGCCAAAGACTCAGCAATGGAAATCGCCACCTTCCCAGCGCTCCAACCCCTAGTGTAGCAGCTCCACAGCTGGGGAATTCCCTGGTCCCCTGGGTAATATGTTTTTTATGGCCATTGCTGGGTGCTATTCATTTTATTACACTTTTGCCTGTTATTTTTGTTGTTGGTGCATAAGCAATGTGGTCAATTCCATTTTACGTGGCCTGGAGTTTCAGATTCATCGCCAGCCAGCGTGGCGCTGAGCGGTTACAGGGTAAAGTGTTTGGCTAATAAAATGCATAAAGCAGAGATAGGAAAATCAATGCCTTTGTTAATAACACTTTGCCACCCTTCACACAGTCTGCCAGGCGGGGCCACCTGCTGGAGCTGGCGCCAGGCACCACCAGGGACATCTACAGCAGGGCTGAGCCCCCGTGGGCCCGGGACTTGTGTCCTTTGCTTTGGAGCAGGCACCTGGGCCCAGGTGCTCGAGAGAAAAGGGCCGTCCTAGGTGCCAGCACCATTGTTGCGTCACTGCGACCCCCGGTATCCTCATCCATACAAGGGGCTGACCCTACTCCCTCCCTGTGTGGGTGAATGTGAGGACACAGCTGTGTGACCCAAGGACCCAAAGCCCAAGGTGTGTACAAGCTGGGTTACTGAGCCTGCCCCACGAGGCCTGCGTTCCGGCACACTGGTATCACCACCTCCCTAGCTTGTCCAAAAGGCTGCCTCCAGGCCTATCTATGCTCACCTGACTTCCAGCCTGGCTTGTTGGAGTCCACAGAAGCCTTGCTCAAGAGCCTCAGGTAGTACACACTTGTACATGGTGGTACATACTTGTAATACCAGCATTTTGGAGGCCGAGGCAGGAGGATCCCATGAGTTTAAAACCAGCCTGGGCTGTGTAGTGAGACCCTGTCTCAATTTTTCAAAAAAAAAAAAAAAAAAAGTTTAAAGCCTCAGGCAATGCCCATTGACCCCTGGCAATGCCCTTGGCCAGCCAGGGCCGAAGCCCAGCACCCCAGCCTCCAGGTCACCTCCCTTCACCCTACCCTACTGTCCTTGCTGGATCGAAGCCCTTCCTGAAGAGCACCACTTCCGGTCTCTGAGCCTTAGTTCCCGCAGGGGGAGGGGGCAGAGCTGATGCAACCGACAAGGTGCTTCCACTTTCAGGAAGCTCCTCCCGTTACCCTCCTTACCCTCCCCCTCCGGGAGCACAAACCCCGAGTCTAATCCCCAGTGCCTCCCAGCACACGCAGGCCTGATGCACGGCTTGGCAAATATTGGACTTTATTAATTTAATTTAATTAAACTTTATTAACCTTTATTAAAAATAAGCCTTCATTAAAATTCTCATTCCTGTCTCTGGCAAAGGAGGGGGTGGGGCTCAGTTTCCTCTCCAGGCTTAGTAAATGTCACCCCAAGAGAGGAAGCAGCCTCCGGGCCAGAGCCTGGGACAAGGGCAGAGGCCGGGATGGAGGCCCAGTGAGGCGCAAGGTGGCATTTGCACCTAGCAGTTCTGCAAGGGGCAGGCTCAGGCTGTCCCGGTGCCACACAGCTGACTCAGGAGGAGGGATCACTTGTCTCATGTGCACGGCTTTCCCAGAAAATGTGGAAAATATTCAAAAGCACAAAAGAACATACAGTTCTCTAAGGAGCTAAATGGACCCTCCTTCAGAGCCAGGGTGACGCTTTATGTTTATCTTCCACTCTGGGACATTTTAAAGAGGAAGTTAGGCATGGTGACACAAGCCCATTGTAATCCCAATACCTGGGAGGCTGAGGCAGGAGGATTCCTGGGGGTTCAAGGCCAGCCTGTATTACATAGTGACACCCTCAAAAAAAGAAAAGGAAAGAATGAGAGAGAGAGAGAAAAAGAGCAAGAAAGGAAGGAAAGAAGGAAGGAAGGAAAGAAGGAAGGAAGGAAGGAAGGAAGGAAGGAAGGAAGGAAGGAAGGAAGGAAGGAAGGGGGGGCAGCTACTCCTCACTGCTCCTGCCCTTCTGCCACTTACAGGTCCTGTCCCGCTCAGAGGGGCCTCCTGTTGCTGCTGACAAAGGGAGCAGATTTCCTCCCAATGGAAACCGAATCCCACTGCAGCACACGCGGAGCCGGTGCTCCTGTAGACCCCTGGGCCGCACCCCCTCCCCCAGCCCGGGCCTGGCCCCTGAGCCGGGGTGTCCTCCTTCAGGCTGGTTTAGAGGAGCACATCAGTGGTTCCTGACCTGAACTCCGTGTAAATTATTTCACTGAATTCCCCGAGGATGCTGGGCCATGTGAGTAGCGTTGTGTCCATTTTACAGGGGAGGAGACTGAGGGGCAGGTGGTGGAGGCAGAGCCCTTACACCCATCCCACTCCCCAAGGTGTTGTTGCAGGAGTAGAAGAAACAGGGCCACCCCTGGGGAGGGCGCTCTGGAGGGGCAGCCAGACAGCAGTGGACAGGGGCTCGGGTTTGTCCCGAGTGGCTCCTGGGCGGAGCCCTGGGGCATGCAGACAGGCGGGCAGATGCTGGCGCTGCCCCTCCCTGGACAGTGGCCCTGCCACCTGATGGCACTTCTTTCCTAAGCAGAGACCCCAGAAAGACAAACACAGGCGGCCACCTGGATCAGGCCTCCCCAGGGATGCCGTCGTTCAAAACGCAGTAAAGCCACAGCAGGGACCAGCAAGGACCCCAGGGTGAGAGGGTACAGGGCTCAGACGCTGGCACTCATCTGTATGCCTCGCTCAGGGGTCTGACAGTGGCCTTCAGTGGCAAATGTCACAGCTCGCAGGTAGCGAGGAACAGTAAGAGCAAGGGCACTGAGGGCCACAGACACAGCGCTGCAGGTGCCGCTCAGTCCCATGAGGGGAGAAGAGCAAAACAGCAGAGCGAACAAGGTGCCCCTGGGAGCAGGGAACAGCAAAAGGACGGCTGAGGGACTCAGGGAGCCTGGGAGGCTGGGTGACAGCTAGGGTCTCACTCAACCTCGTGCCAGCCAGTGCGAGGAAAGGAACAGACAGGGCTCACCCAGCATGTGCCCTGGGAAGAGGGCAGTCTGTGGGGAAAACAGGAAGAGAGAAGCCACCACTGAGAAACACAGAAGCCAGCACTTTGGGAGGCTGAGGCAGGAGGCTCCAAAGGTTGAGCCCAGCCTAAGTAACCCAGCATCAACTTAGTGAGCCCTTGTCCCAAAATTTAAAAAAAAGAAAAGAAAAGGGGCTGTGGATGTAGCTCAGTGCAAAGGCCCTGGGTTCAACCCCTAGTACCTCAAAAAGGGGTGGAGGGAGAAGCCCAGGCTCAAAGCACAGGAGACTCACAGTCAAATGCCATGGAAAGACCTCAGAGGAGGATCCACAGCACAATCTGTGCATCCATCCATTCATTCGCCTTTCTCTCCTTCACCCAGTGAGCTCAGCTGCTGGGGCCAGAACTCTTAGGCCAATGAGGGCCCCCACCCCAGGAAACTCCAGGCCAGTGGGAGGAACAGCTCGCAGAGGAAGAAAGGGGACCCGGGGCAAAGCCGCCAGTGAGGCGGGATGGGTGGGGCAGCCCCTCCTCTGGGCCTCTTTCTCTCTTTGGCCCTCTCCTCCAGGGGTCTCCCTCTGCTGCTCTTTCTTCCCATAACCGCCCTCCATCTACCCTCTGAGGTCACCGGCTGTTCCTGTGCCAACACCAAATATACCAAGAGCTGGGTCTCTAGAGGAGAGATTGCCAGGTAAACCAACCTCGGGGCCAAAATCCCAGGAGAGAAACTAATTGGTCCAGGCTGGATTAAGACCCAGTTTTAGTCCAATCAACATAGGCCAGGGGCGGAGTCATCGAAAACCAACATGGCGGCAGGATCCATTCTAGGGAAAATAGTTTTCTGAGGGTCACCTGACGGGGAGCATCGTGAACATGACCTCATATTTCTTCAGCTGATCAGGGATGACACCTTCGGAGTGGGAACTGGGGCACCAGCAAAGGAGCACTGGCAGCCGAGGGAACAATTTCACTGCTGACTCCTATCGGCCTCCGGGCTGCTCTTGACAAAGTTCCCCAAATCTGGGGCTAGGTGGGAAAGTGGGGTCTCTGAGCCAGCAGGCAGGGACACTACTCTGCACACACGTGTGCCAGGCCACATGCCACCTCCTAGCCAGATGCAGAGGCACTGTCACATGGGCATGGACACAGACATCGAGGCCTGCAGGGCAGCCACCCTAAGAAGCCAGCATGCAAGGGTCCAGCTCTAGAATCTCCCCAAACCTTGGCTGCAATATAAAATAGGTCATTGGCATAATCCTGGCCAAATTGGCCTCCCACGGATCAGCCAGGCCACGCTCCCCTGGCCTAATTATCCCATATTTGGTCAATAAGCCATTAACACAGCACCTTGGATGTTAATAACAGTTTCATGAAAAAGTCGGTATAATTTATGAGATCAACACTGGTTAGCAAAATTAATAAATATTTCATTTGGCGAGATTTATCCCAGCACACTCCTGACAGGTGGGCTGGGGCTTCTGCTTGGAGCAGCCCCCAGGAGCCTGCAGTCTGGGAGAGGAAGGCTTGGCTCTCACTTGGCCCAATAAACATTTACCTCAAATCCTATCGCCATAAATCCCCAGGCTGGACGAGGGAGCCCAGTAAAACCTGACTTAACATTATGTTCGGGCCATTAACAATATTTATATAGATGTCACTTCAGGGAGGGTTAGAGTCACCGGGCAGGGCCCAGCTGCTGTGACAGGAGCCAGCTGGGATTCCCTGGGAGGCCATGTGCCCAGGGAGGCCTCAGGCACCCAAGGAACCCAGAATCACACTTAATCCCCTTGGGATTGGCAGTTCCTGGCCATGTGACACAGGACCATTTCCCCAGCCTTCCAGAGCAGCTGTTTCCTCATCTGTAAACCAGGAGTGTGCCTGTTAGCATCCTGTAAGCCACAGAGAGGGCCAAGTCTCGTAACACAGAGGAGGCCCTGGCTGACAGGAAGCATCCATAACCGGAAACCGTTAGATTTCCCTATGGCAGAGAGAGCCAGAGGATGGAGCCTTTGGTGCTGAGGGAGACACTCAAGGTACCCGCAGCCTTTGTCATTGAGGGTCTGTTTTCCACCAGGCAGTATGCATATATTATTGTTTCCTGTGATCCTGTTGGGTGTGTTCTTGAAACCTCCAAAAGAAAAACAAAGGTGCAGAAAGACAAAGGGGCTGGTGTCCTCTGAGGACACCAGAGCCCATGATAGGGAGAGAACTTTCCAGAAGAATAGAGAAGCTTCTGGTACAAACAACCCCCCCCCCCCAGCACTGATACTCTCTGTTCCCTTCTGCACCACAGTCGCTTTGGTTTGCTGGTTGTTGCTGTCACTCTGAGGGGCAGAAAAAATTCTGTGACATAAATGTCCAAAGCCCACAGGCTACCCAGGACCAGGTTGAGGGGACAAAGAGTTGGGGCCCTGTCAAGCATCTCCCTTTGAGGATGTCAGCTTCATGCCCAGCTCCCCCAGGTGTCCCTGGCCCCATCGAATGACACCAGACCCTAGGACCTCAGAAGGTATGAAACTAGGGTGCTGACAGAGCCATGGTGGAGGGCAGTCACCTGGAATTCTCTTGTCCCCAAGGTGGAGTTTTCTGGACCCAGAAAGGAAGGTAGAAGATGAGGTTTGGAGGTGGGAAGCAGAAGCAGGGACCAAGAGCCCAGCTAAGGAGGCCACAAGAGGCGGACCAGGCAGACCTGGCATGTAGGCAACCTTGAATTTCCACACTCACCCCTCCCATAGCCTCAGGATACCCCTGTTCCATCCAGAGGCTTCTCACGTAGGACCCTGGATACCTGCAGCCCTGCAACCAGGCCGATCCAGGTCCAGGGACTTTCCTGAAGCGCCCCAGGCTCTTCCTGCCAGGGGTGGAAAACTTGTTGGAGGCCAAGGTGGACACAACTGCAGGGTCTGCATCGCCAGGCTCATGTCCAGGAGCTGAGGGTCCCTTCCAGCTCAGCAGGGGGCAGGAGAGGAATGTGCATCCCTGGAGATTCGAGGATGCCTCCTGAGGTGTGCTGGGCAGCCTCAGGGGGTCACTGCCCCTCTCTGGGCTTGTTCATTGGTTCTTTGTTGTGAAGCAAAAGAGTTGGATCATAACAAGGTCTTTGTGTTCGGTGCTAGGGATCCACCTAAACTCAGGGACTTTACCATGAGCTACACCCCCAGGATCTCTCACTGAGTCACCCTGGCTGGCTCCAACTTGCAATCCTCCTGCCTCAGCCTTCCAAGCAGCTGGTAGGACAGGCGTACACTAGCACGCTAAGCTACAGGGACCATTTTCTGAGGATTTTCTATGCACACAGTACTCTGAGAGGTAGAGAGAAACCTGGCCCCCACCTGCCTGCTGGACCCAGCCTGGCTCTATACAGGCCTGGCTGCTTCCCCGCTGCACCCCTTGCCTTGATGCCCTGTGGCACTGTAGGGATGGGGGCAACTTTGACAGATCCCGAACCTGGAGGTAAAACTTGCTCTGCTTCTCCCTGCCTAGGTGGGTTTAGGCCAGTGGCTGCCCCTCTCTGAGCCTCAATTTTCTCCCTACAGAATGGGCTTTCAACTTTTGGACTCTTCATCAAGTAAGCACCCACCCCAGGCCAGTTTTCAGGGTTTTTTAACACATCCAGGAACAAAGAGCACACAAAGCCAGCCGGCCCCGAGTGGCCACTCTAGCAGGGGAGACAGAGCACAAAAAAGTGGACAAGCCATTGGCCACGTCAGAGAAGTGACGTGGGGACCAAGGGACTAGGCTGCAGGATGAGGGGCATGGGGAATCACAGTGGGCCTTGTGACTCCAGCAGAGACTTGCAGAAGGTGAGGGAGGGAGCCAGGCAGACCCCTGGGGAAGAGAGCTCTGCACAGTGGGACTGTGCTTGCCAAGGCCCGAGGTAGGAGTGGACCTGGGAGTGGGCGTCCTGGAGTGGGAAGAAGACCCGAGGGTGTGCAAGGCCAGCAAGGAGAGCGAGGTAGGATGGCAGAGCAGGCTGAGTGCAGCTCTGAGACAAAGTACCTGAGAAAATCAGCCTCAAGCGGGAGAGGTTGGTTTCGGCTCACAGTTCCTGGTCACCTGGCCCTGTCACTTTGGGTAGATAGCAGGAGTCGAGATTGTTGCTGCTTACAATCAGATGATTACCAGCCATATTCCAGGGGCTTATTTGGGGTCTCACTCTTGTGCCCCCACTGAGCTGGGGACCCTCTCTCAGACTCTGGAGAATTGGTCCAGGCCTCAAGAAATTTGGGGAGTGAAGGGTGGGGCTGCCGTCACAATGGCATTAAATCAGAGCCCCAGCACCGGAAGACGTGGCACCAAGAAGTTGTTAATACCTTTATTATGGGCTGAAATGTATTCACGATATTAAAAGACATCCCATTTCTGCCCCCGTGTCACATCCGAGATGCAGCGTAGATAAATGATCTATCACCACACGAGATCTACCGAAACCATTAGTAACCATGACATTTTGACGTCAGATTTTTAAAAATTCCTAAGTAATCTTTTTGATTTATGAAATGCTGTCTGGGTTCATCGAGAGAGATCTCAGATTTATCACCGCCTGGTTAGAATTATTAATGATTTTCAATTTGTAAATCTGAAGTCGAGAGAAAGTCTGGGCTCTGGGCAAAAACCGGCTCCGAGGAAGGCCCAGCGCAGCTCCAGCCGAGGTCAGCTGCAGAGGGGCGGCGACAGTCCGCGGCACCTGCGTCCTATGCACTTGGCGTGCTGTCTCAGAGAACCTTGCAGGGGGCAAGACTGTGGAGGGGCTAACTTCGGGGACAGACTCAGCCCCACTTCGTGGAGGGGCTGCCCGTTCCCGTTCCATGGCCCTGCAGAGCTGCTAAGTTGGGCATCACACAGGGAGCAAATGGGTCCTCATCTTGAGTCAGGTCCAGGCCTGTGCTCAGCTGCTGGTCACCATGGCCCTGTGGACCTGGACCAGCCCATCCTTGTCATAGGCAATGCTACACAGGCCACAGCTGCTACAGGGTCCTGATGCTGTCCCTGCTGTGTCCCAGTCAGGAGCCTCCAACTGTGCCCCTTGCTCATCTCCACCCCTGTCAAGGTTCCCCCTGTGCTCCCCCTCCCAACCCCAGGGACCACCCTTCCTGGCAGGAGGTGGGGAGTAGCAACCATTGGGTCCCAGGTATCACCAGATGCCAGGTCCAGGTCATCACCCCAGCTCATATCCTGGCCCCCCGAGATCATCCCCTCTGCCTCTGGTACTCATGGTGGAGCTTTAGAATCACCAGGGAGACTGTATACCTGCTGTCTCTGGCTGTACCCCAGACCCATTGAGTCAAGTTACCAGAAGGTTCCAACGGGCATCCAAGGCTGAGAACTGAGCCCCTGTACCACCCACACCCTCTCCTCCTTCCTTGCCTAACTGAGACCTTATTGTGTGTCTCCCTGGGGAGGCCAATAAGGTCCCCCACCTCCTGTCTCATGTCCTCTGGTCCATCCAGCCCATAAGTGCCTGAGTCCACCTGACCATGCCCCTCTCCCGCTTACACCCTCTATGGCTCCCACAGGCCTCTAGTGTGAAAGGTCACCTTCCTGCCCTGCTTCTACCAGGGTCTGCAGAGGGCCAGGGCCATGTGGGGCCATGCCAGGAGCCATCTGCAGGACAAAGCCAGACCCGAAATTCTCCAGTTTCTCCTGGGCAGAAGGGCAGCGCCTAGGGCAGGGGTCAGGAACCAGTTCCACTCACCCCTCTCAGGGCTCCGCTCTCCATCCCTGCAGCTCAGCGGTGGAGCAGGATGAGCAGCCACATCATCTCTGTGTCTCAGCAGCCTGAAAGATCCCTGATGCCCAGAGTCATGGCAGAATCTAAGCTACCCTGGCATGGGACAAGCTCAGTGCCAGCACCCAGCAAGAAGCTGATAGCTCCTTGATGACTGATGTGTCCTGGGTCAGCACAGGAAAGGGCTAGGCCACATTTAAAAGATTCACCTTAGTCAAATGTGGTGGTGCCCACATGTAATCCTAGCTCTCTGAGAGGCTGAGGCAGGAGGATTACAAGTTTCAGCCCAACCTGTACAACCTATTTACTTACCAAGACCTTGTCTCAAAATAAAAAAGCTAAAAAGGCCCTGAATCCAAGCCCCAGTATCACAAAATAAATAAAAAATAATAAAGATCCACCTCACAAGTCCTGGATGGACTGTTTACCAGTCAATGACCTTGACCCTTGTAGGCCTCAGTTTCCCCATGCTAGGGTCCACTCTCCCACTCCCCCTTCATGATCAGCAATCCCACACTGCTGGATATCAGCTGGGCAGTGGCTCCTTGACACCTACCCAGGGACACAAGTGTCAGATCCTCTCTTAGCTCTCAACCCACAAATTGAAAGGGCAAATGGAAAGGGCACTTCCCAGAGGCTGGGGCCGAAGGCAGGTTGCCACAATCTCAGGGCAATGGGCTTTGCCTGGCTCATCCTCTGTATAGAAATGGGCCCTGGAGGAAGGCAGTGTGTCCCTGAGGCATTGGTGCCACGGCCGCCGGAGTCGGGAGTGTCTGCTATTGAGTACCTGCTGCAGGCAAGATCAGATACTCAGCAAGTCACCTGCAAGACCTCATTCGGGCCTTGGGTGGCCCAGGATAGATGGTACCCATTGCGTAGACAGGAAGCTGAGGCCTGGGAGGGGTAAGTGCACAGATTACTGTGGCGGATATGGGGTTCCAGAGGCCAAGCTCCTCCCAGTCATCCGCCACTGTGCCCATGTGGCACACCCACCCAGGCCGCAGTGATGGGACCCACACCCTGTCCTCCACCAGACGAGCCCACAGCCTGTGGCGGACTCACTCTTTAGCAATGCACACGGGACCTCCAGCATTCATAGGGTCACTGTCAGGCCCTCGACCACCTGCCCCAGACTTCCAGGAAAAGCCAAGAACCCCCAGGCTGAGCCTGAACACCTTGTCTAGTCTTGTCCCATCTGTGATGCTGGGTCTCTCAGAGCATCTCAGAGTACCAACATCCCTTTCTCCTGGGTCCTCCCCAACTGGGAGGGAGCCAGCTCAGTGTCCTTGTCCCTGACACCAGCTGAGACTCAGAGAGGCGAGGGTGGAACAGTTAAGTGAGCAGCTGGCAGTTGGGTGGCCAGGACTGGGCTTGGTATGGGCTCGGGGGCAAGAAGCAGCCCCTCTTGGGACACAGTTCCCTTTGTCTGTGTCAGAGGGCTCATACAATACAGGCTGGGGCCAGGACACAGCCATAGAAACTTTCCTGTGTCACTGATGGCTGCGACTTCTGATTGTCATTGCAGGAAGATTCCCTTGAGTTTTCCAGCACATCAGCAGAAAGGGAGACACTCACCCAGGTCCCCCTAAGGCAGAGGCCAAGGAGAACCGGCAAAGGATGATGGGTATATTTGAGGCAAAGTGTGTGGCCCTGATGGGGAAGCACACTGAAGTGAGTCCAGGGGACAGTCGGTGTGGACAGTCATCTCCAGAGGCCCTGCTTCTGTCCTGCTGTAAGTGCTTAGGGCAGATGGGGGCTCTCCGACTGTCAGCACATAGATCTCTAAAGAGAACAAACCTGCACTTACAGATGTATCCTGGAGACGTGGCCAGATGCGTGCTCGGTGACTGGTGTTCACGGGTGCTCGCAGGGCACAGTAGGAAAGAGAAATAAACTGTCAGCATTGATGCCCGCCGCTGGAGGCCAGTTAACTGAGCACACGTCTCAGTGTCCAAGAGACCAATACCAAGGGCTGCAGTAAGAGTCGAGGCGCAAGCATGGACAGACGAGGGCGCGTATGGCTTTTTAAGAAGCTGAAGGCCATATGTGAAATAAAGCAGCCACACAGATGGATAGCGATCGTGTGTGCGCGGTGAGGAGAGGACTCAAGAGGGACTCCTGGTTTCCGGTCCAGGATGGAAAGGGCTGAGAAGCTGCTGTTGTATCCTCACATCAAGTGAAAAACTGAACAAACTGAAAAATCAACAGCTCTTCTCAGATTCAGCAGAGAGCTGAGGTTGGAAGGTAAACTTCTGGGCCATCAGACTGGAGAGACAGACAGGCAATTAAAAAGGGTCACAGATTCCTGGAGCAGAAACCTCCACAGGAAGCGGAACCGGTACAAAACCCTGAGCCATAATTAATGAACTGCTGCAGGCTCAGTGTGCACAGATCTGGGTTATAAATTCCAGGGCCTGGTCATAGGAACCCCACACTGCTGTGAGTTTTACCTCCTGCAGGAGGACACTACCAGGTTCTCAGAGTGAAGGCAGGAGAGAAATCCTCTCATGTTGAAATATGGCAGAATATTCCTCTCTTCCTATCAGAGCTTAACCTACTAGGGAAATAGAAATACCCAGTTCTTGCTCCTTCTGGCCATCCCATCCCACCAAGGAGGAGGGGAAGCTTTGAGAGGCTGAGTTCGTGGTCCAGAGGTTCAGGCTGGGAAAGTGACAGAGCCATCAGCAGCTGTAGAACACTCTGCCTCCTCCCCACACCACACCCACATCACTAAAGGTGCACTCAGAACCATCCAGTCCTTCCAGCACATGAGGGTAACCCACCAGGTAACCTACCAGCCTGGCCAAAGGCAAAAACATAGTTCGAAAAAGTTGAGCAAGTATTAGAACCAGAGGTAGCTATGAGTAATTTTCTAATTATTAGACCAGGATTTTTTAAAAAGTTATAATTAATACGTTAAAGACCCTAATGGGAAAAGTAGAAGATATGAAAGGATGGCTAGATAATATAAGCAGAGAGAAATTCTTACCCAGAAAGTATGCTAGTTCTGGTGGTTCACACCTGTAATCCCAGCAGTCTGGGAAGCAGAGCCCAGAAGGAACAATTTAGCAATTAAGTGAGACACTGTCTCAAAATAAAAATGTAAAAGCTGGCTGGGGATATATCTCAGTGCAAAGGCCCCAACTCCAAGCCCCAGTGCTGAAACAAAAACAAAAACAAACAAAAAAGCTAGCCACAAGAAACACAGGAAGAGAAATAAAGAATGCTTTCAATTGTCATTGTTAGATGGGGCAAACTGAGAAAAGAATCTCTGACCCTGAGGATAAAAGCTGAGAAGGAAAGAGAAAAAAGACTGAAAAATCAGCATCCAGGTAATAGAAATACCAGAAGGAGAAAAAAGAAAGAAAGAAAGAAGTGATATTTGAAGCACATATGACTGGAATATTCCCTGAGTAAATGCCAGGCACCAAATCACAGATCCAGGAAGTCCAGGAACTTCAGTTAGGACAAGTACCAAAAAAGCCACACCTAGGTGCATCATATTCAAATTTCATGCAGCAAAGATAAAATCTTGAAAAAACAAAAAAGCAGTTTGAAAAAGAAACAAAGACAAGAATTATGCCAGACTTCTCTTTAGGAACCATGCAGGCAAGAAGAGAGCAAAAGGAATTTTTTTAAACATTGAGAGAAAAACGAGCCCACCAGCCTTTATTTCTTTACCTTCAGAAATCTCAGAGTAGAGAAGAAATAAACACTTTCTAAGACAAAAATTTAGAGCATTTATTGCTAGTATACCTACCCTGAAAGAAATGTTAAAAGAAATTCCATTATTAAACTCTGTAGGCATTATAGAAAAGGAAGCATGCCTAGATGTAATCACTTAGGAAGATATTCAAAATTCATTGCGAAACTGAAAAAAAATAGAAAATTTCAAGCTAATGTATACGAGACAATTTATGTGAAGAAATATATATTTGCACATATATTAACAAAAATACACTTAAAATTATTATTTGTAGTGTCCATAAGGAAGTGAGATTTCAAAAGCAAAAGAAAGATCATGCATTCTTGTTTTTAAATTTTATTTTACATATTCCTGTACTATTGGTTTATTATGTGCTTCTTAAATAAGCATATATTGCCTTCAAAAAAAGTTCTTGAGAAAGACAGAAAGTAATATAGATCATAAGCTCAGATCTACATAAAGAAAAAGGAGTAAGAAAAGATAAAATAAAAACTTGTTTTTGTTAATCTTAATTGGTTTAATAAAGATCAATTTTTCAGAATAGCAAAAATATATTAAATCATACAGGAGAGTTGTAGATATGTTTATGTGTAAGCAAATGAATGATAGTAATGATACAAGAGACAGAAAAGAAGGATTTAGAAGATTTTGTGGATTTGAATCCTAGGACTAAAAAAAAAAAAATTCTGTGCTTGTAAATAGTTGGACTACTCCTAAATTGGTTCAGTCCTATTTGACAGTGGACTTCAATTAATTGTTAATGTATCTTGCAAACTATAGAGCAACCACTTAAAAAGTTTAAAAAGTATTGGAAAGAAAAAATGCACTAAATATTCAATTAAAAGCATAAAGGCAGTGAGAGAAAATATAGAAACATAAACAAGGACAACAAACAGTAGCAAATATGGGAGACATTTATCTAAGTATATCAATTTAAATGTCAATGGTTTCAATAAAACAATTAATAGAGACTGGCAGAGTGGATCAAAAACAACTCAACTATGTATCATTTATAAGACAGCTATTTTAAACATGAAAACATTAAAAGTAAAGGAATGGAAAAAATCAATAAAATATTAGTAAGTTGAATTAATAACATATGAAAATAATTATAAGTCACCAAGTGAGATTTCTAGATCTTCAAGGCTGGTTCAGCATTCAAAAATCAATTAATGAATGTAATCTAGCACAGCACCAGTCTCAAGAAAAAGGCTTATGAACATATCAATAGATAACCAAAAAAGGCATTTACAAAAATTTAACACTCACTCAAGCTTAAAACTCTGAGTACACTATGAATACTTGATAAGTAATACTACAAGGACTCTATAGCTAATGGCAAATTAAATTATAAGAAACTAGCATTCTCATTAAGATTAGGAACAAGGCTGAGATCTCTCTTCTTACCAATGTTTTTGGAAAGTACTAGCTAATGCAATAAGACAAGAAAATAAAACAAAATCTATACAAATTGAGAACAAATAAATAAAACTGTATGTTTAGAGATGATGTGATCATCTATGAAGACTATCTTAGCAAAATAGTTCTCAAACAAAAACACACAAAAAAAACCTTTTGGAAATAACAAGCAACTATAGCAAGGTTTCAAGAAAGGGTGTGTTTTTAACATTAATGGCTTTCCTAGATACTAGCAATGAACAAATAGAATTTGAAATTAATAATACATTTTATTCATTTTAGCACCCCTCAAAAATAAAATACTTAGGGATAAGTTTAATAAAATATGTACAAGACCTAAAGAAAGCTAAAAAATTTTGATGAAATATATCACAGAAAAACTAAACAAAGAGCTATTCTATTTTCATATATAGGAAAACTTGATATATAATCTGTTCTTCCCAACTTGGCTCATAGCTTCAACATAATCTCAATCAGAATCCCAGCAAGTTAATTTGCGGGTGTAGACTCGTTCTGGAGAGGGAAAAGACCCAGAATGGCTAACTCAGTATTGGAAAAGAAGGATACAGTCAGTGTGATGGTTAATGTTAATTGTCAACTTGATTGGTTTGAGAGGTGCCTGGCAGGTTGGCGAAGTTCATTTATGCGCGTGTGTGTCTGGGCGGGCTGCCGGGAGGGAACTCAGGGACTGTATCTCATCCCTATGCCCTTTCTCTCTGGCTCTTCCATGCTCACTCTGCTCCCTGGCTGCCAAGAGTTGAGCAGGTTTATGCCTCTGTGCTCTTCCACCATGATGTTTCTGCCTCAGCGCCAAGAGACCATGGACTGACACCTTTGAAACTATGAACCAAAGTAAATTCTTTTTTCTTTAAGTTGTATATGCCAGGCGTTTTGTCCTGCCAAGGAAAGCTGGCCAATACAGTCAAAGCACTGACTCTAGTAGCTGTTAGACCTACTATAGAGCTACAGTAACTGGAATAGGCAGAGGATTAGATCAGTGATCTAAAACTAGGCCCTCATGAAGATAGTCAGCTGGCTTTGGCAAAAGAGCAAAGTCAATGCCATTAAACAAAAATAGTCTTCTCTAGTGGGCGTGGTGGCGCATACCTGTAATCCTAGCACTTTGGAGGCTGAAGCAAGAGGATCATTGCAAGTTTGACCAGCCTGGGCTATAAAATGAGTTCAAGGCCAGCTTGAATTGCATAGCCAGACTCTGTTTAAAAAAAAAAAAAAAAGTCTTTTCTGAAAATGGTGCTGGAGCAAATGGAAAATGGACATCAACTTGGAAAATAAGTAGCTAAATAGAATCTAGGCACAGACCTTATGCTTGTCACAAAAGTTGACTCATTGGGTCGCAGATATAAGTGTAAAACATAGAACTATTTCTTGGGAAATAATGCATGAGAAAAGCTAGATGACCTTAAGAATAGTGATGACTTTTTAGATGCAACACAAAAGTCATAATCTATGAAAGAAACAATTGGTAAGCTGAATTTGACTAAAATTTAAAACTTCTGCTTTGCAAAATGGCATCTTCAAAAGAATGAGAAGACTGGGAGAAAATATTTACAAAAGACACACCTGGTAAATGACGGTTATCTGTCTTAGTTCTGCACGTCTATGGCAAGACCCTCGTTCTGGGTAATTTAGAAACAATAGAAGTCTATTTGGCTCACGGTTCCAGAGGCTGGGATGTCCCAAAGAGTAGCAAAGGCCTCTGCACTGTGTCATATGTGGCTCAAGGACAAGTGGGTACATATGAGACTGAATCAAACTCACTTTCACTGGGAACCTGTGACATGATGATTAGCTTTCTTTCTTTCCTTCCTTTTTCTTTCCTTCCTTTCATCTTTCTTTACTTTTTTCTTTCCCTTCCCTTTCCTCCTCTTTCCCTCTCTCTTGGTTCCCCTTCTCCCGTCTTTCTTCCTTTTTTTTTTTGAGACAGTTTAGCCTTGAACTCAAGACCCTCCTGCCTCAGCTTCCCAAGTCCTGGAATCACAGGGGTGCGTACCACATCCAGTTTAAATTTCAACATGAACTTGGAGAGTACACACTACCCATACAGCTCTCTTGATTCTCTTAGGAAGAAGTGAGATCTAGGCTCAAAGACAAGTTTCTTCCTTGCCCTGCAACCTGGGGTTACATCCCCTCTCTTAGGCCTCTGTCCCCACCTCCATCAAACAGGGAAGCTGCTGCACAGGTCCTTCTGTAGTGACCTGGTGTCTTAGTTACTTTTCTCATTGCTGAGACAAAATACCTGACACCCATGGTTAAAGGGGGGAAGGTTTATTTAACTCACGATTTGGACCAGCTGGCTTCAAGGCAGGGTGGCACATGGCAGAGAGCTGTTTATGCCAGTGGAAGACAGCAAAAGCAATAGACAGTTTAATAGCCTCTTTTATTTTATCCAGGCTTCTGGGATTAAAACAGTGCCAAGCCAATCAGTGGCCTGATTTAGTGATCACCCTTACCCAGTGCCACACCCTCTAGATCCAGCCACCTCTGAAAAGGCCCTATGACCACATTAGGGTTTGGGAGGAAATCTAGACACAAATCATAGTACCTGGGCTCCATGGGGCCAGGAAGGGGTGAGCTTTCAGGGAACTCCCTGACAGGAGTTCCTCCCCATCCTTGGGATGCACTGCCTATCCTACCTGGCCTCCATTCCCTCCCTGGACCCCCAACCAGCCTGTGCCTGCCTGATGTAACCTTTCCCCATGGAAGCTCTTCCTACCTCTGGCTCCCTAATCTGCCAGTCCATTAGCAAACCTATAAACATTGCCCAAGGGCCCACAATGTAGAAAGCATTTTTTTTTTTTTTTGGTGGTGGTGGTATGGTGCTGGGGAAACTCAACAGCCTGGTTCTTGTGGAGAGAAAGCTCAGGAAGCTGTGTGGGAGGAGAAGGGAAAAGAGATCACCCCATGACCATCTCATCTGAGGTAACCAGCACTTGGCACATAGTAGGTGCTCACTAAATCCTGCTTGGACATTGAACCAAACAACTGAGATGCATTCAGATTGCACATGGTCATGCAGCCAGGTGACGTGCATACACTGTGGATACACTGCAGAGTGCACACACATGTACACGTGGACATTAGCGTGCTCAATCCACCTGCACACTAAGATATCCTTCATTCAAGTTCTTGCTCCAGCTGGTGTCCTCATGCATGGGAACACTGCCTCCTGCACAAAGCTCATTTATTTGATTTATGAATATTACAAAAATAAACCTGAACATCTTCTCAGGGATTCTGTGATTCTTACACAGGTCCTCATGATATTGCTTTTCGCTCCTGGTTACCTGAAATTAGCAGAGTAATTCGGAATCTGCATCTTTATTTAAAAGAAAAAACTGTAGATGCAGAATTATAAAAATTTAATATGCTCCCAGGAAAATGAAAAATGAGAGGTTGTGATCTCGTCTAACACTTTAAAATGTGTTTATTAATTCATGTTTTAAATCATAAGTTTCATTCGGTGAGAACCATGCACAGCAATAAGCCCGTTTTAAAATATTAATGAATAAACAATATTTCTCTATTGAAATATAACATGCTTCTTTGAACAATGGACCACCAGTAATAAATCAAAACCAGGAGAAAATTGCATTTCATATTTAATACAAGTTGAACTCTGCCTTTTTATAAATGATATCTTTTTTGTTTAATTGGCGTCAGTTCAGATCTAGCAGATTGCTAATAAAATTCTGGATTTCCATATTTAATGATGCGTACACTTTCTGCTGAAATTTTACCAGGAAAAAAGAATCAGCCTTTTATTATCTCCTGAGATGATGGGGAGAGGTGAGCCCTCTGCTGAGGTCCAGCCTGGAGGGTTGGGGGCAGCAGGCTGGAGCAGGTGGGCTGAAGAGGTGGATCTACCCCCAGGACTCCCACTCGGCCCCTGACTCCCGTGCCCACCCAGCTAGCCTGCTGACCAGTAGTCACTCCAGCCCAGAGGCCAGAGTCTGGGCAGTCCTTTCCAGTACGTGCTACTATGTAGTAATAAGGAAGACAACTCACCCAAGCCTGTAGACCAGGAAGCCAGTATGTATCAATCCACCTAACCTTTACATCTTTAGGAGGCAGGTACATAGAAAAGGTATCTCCATTTTACAGATGAGGAAACTGAGGCTGCAGAGAAGAGGCACTATGCCCAAGGCCACACACAGCTGGAAAGTGGTAGAATCCTGCTAGCTTCCCATGCCCTAGCCCTTCACACCATATCTGCACTGATAGCAGAGACCCCTCCTCAGCCCTATTCTGACCAGGATATTCTTTCCTGGCACCAAGCTATCTGATCCATAATGCTTAGAGGCAGATGCTTGACAGCTAAGGAAACTGAGGCACAGGGAGGTTATGGGACTTGCACAAGGACACACAGCTGGCATGAGGCAGAGTGCCAATCCAGCCCTGCCTGTGTTGCTAAGCTATGGTCCAGGCTCGCAGGGTCTCTGTGGTGGGGGAGCCCTCTTGCTGGGAGGTGTGGCTTCTGGCAGTGCACTCGGGGACCCCAACTGGAAGCAGCTTCCCGTCATTGGCTGAGTCTGCAGCACCCAAGTCATGGGGCTGGGAGTGGTCTGGCCCCATGGGGCCAGGGCTGGGGTCAGCAGGATGAGTTACAGGCCTTTAATTGGCCTGAGATGTCAGCGGAAATGGAACCCAGGGTCTTGCTCCCACTGGGCAATCACTCTTATCACTGAGCTACTTTTTGCTTTGGGATAGGTCTCACCAAGTCATTAAATTGCCTAGGCAGGATCTGAACTTGCAATCTTCTGTCCCAGCCTCCCAAAGTGCCAGGTTACAGGCATGAGCCATTACACCCAGCCTTCTTGCTTTGCAGTACTGAGAATCAAACCCAGGGCCTAGCACACACTAGGTGAGTGCTCTTCCACTGAGCTACACCCTCAGTACTTTTTATTGTGAGACAGAATCTCACTACCTTATCCGGGCTGGACTCAAATTTGCAATCCTCCTGCCTCAGTCTCCTGAGTAGTTGGGATTACAGACATGCACCATCACACCCAGCTGCACCCTGGATTTTAAATGTGAGTTTGGCCTCACACACACCCAGACTCATGTTCCAACTCTGTGTATCTTTACCAAGTGGCCTCAGCTTTATAATCTATAGAATGGGGGTAAGCATGGGACACAGGTGGCTGCTGTGAAGATCTGAGAATCTGGTAGAGTGGAAGTGACCATAATGACATTGCTCCTGCCTCCTGGTTCTTATCCTGGCTTTTCCCAGTGCCCTCCTCTTCCACCCTCTTCAGTGCCCACTTTCCTGCCCTCCTCCTCCTGGAGCTGCTGCTTGTGCAGGTCAGGTTGTAAAGTGCCCCAAAGGGAAAGGGCTCTGCCAGGGGACACAGTGGTCTGGGCTCAGCCTTGAAGGACAGGCATTGTCCAGAAGGTGTGAGGCATGGTTAGGAAGAGGCAGCAAGGACACAGCCTCAGGCCGCCCATCAACCTGCATGACCCACCTAACCTATACATCCTTGAGGCAGGTACATAGGAACAGTGTCTCCATTTTACAGGCAGAGCAGGACACAGATCTTCAGGCGCAGGGCTCTGGCTAAGATGCAGGGCAGCTGCTGGGCAGCAGGGCTGAGGGTCTGAGGTGCATACATACAGGGAAGGTGCCCAGCCCTGGCTTAGCACTGCCATAGCTACCTGCTGCCCTGGAGCCAGTCTTCTGTCCCTACTAGTCCTGGTGCCAGGTCCAATCCAGCCCAAGGACACAGGCCATTCCTGTCCCTCATCCATCTTTCGATCCCTAGACACAGGTGGCACCCTGCAGTCTGTGATGTTCATACACACATGGCACAGTGCCTCAGGCTGCTGAGGCAGGGACTGGAGAACTTCGAGCTCTAAGGGGAGACAGGTTTCTCTGGTTACCTGTTCCTCACATAGGAGACTCCTGAGATGTCTCTGGGGCCTCTTGGTCCTGCTGCAAACAGCAGCTCCCTGGGTCATCCTGGACAGGTGGCATCAACTCTTTGTGCCTCTGATTCCCTATCTGAAAATGAGATAGCAACTTCTGGCCCATGGGGCTCAAGGGCAGTGAAAGACATGGCACATGGGGATAACCTGGTCAAGGTGGAGGAGATCTCAGGGCACCAAGAAAACACCTTCTCTCCATCTCGAATGCATGAGCACCACTTTCTTGGGCAGGCACTTGTGGAGAACCTCATCCTTCCCACTCTTGTGTGGCAAATACAGGCACAAGGTCGTATGTAGTTCAGCCTGGGACAAGGCCCCCGGGTTGAACCTTAGAGGTCCCCTGGCCCTGGGCACCTATGTGAAGACAGATACCCTGTTGGGCTGGAGAGGTCCACACACTCATGAACATCCATGTTTTCACGTAAGCACAAAACACACTGTGCACACAACACACTGATGCACACACACACTGTGTGTGGAGGGCCCTTAGCTTGTCAGTGGGGGGGGGGTCAAGGGACTTCCTGTAGTTATCTCCTATGACCTTACCACCCTCAATTCCTCATGTTAGGATTCAGAAGCCTATTATGACTTGGATTTGAAATGTCCCCCAAAACTCATGGCAAAGGGTAAGTCACCAGTTGATTTTTTTCCCCCTGGCTGTATAGTTCAGGCAGGCCTTGAACTCGTAGCAATCTTCTCACCTCAGTCTCCCGAGCACTGGGATTACAGGTGTATGCTTCCATGCCAGGAGTTGATGGGCTTTCTGATAAGTGATTGGAATACAAGGAATCATGGATTCATCAATGCATTAATGAAATCATAATTTGATGGCACTTTTGGGAGGTGACACAAACAGGAAATGGGACCTAGGAGGGAGAGGATCATGGGGACATGGCTGTGGTCCCTGCCCAGCTTTCTGTCTCCCTCCGCTTCCTGGCTGCCAATAGATGAGCAGATCTTCATACCATTTCACCATAATGGTTCTGTCTTCCCACAGGCCTAGAGCGAAAGGGCCAGCCGACCACGACCTCTGAATCTCCAGGATGCACTGCTGTCTGCTTCTTACAATAGGCTGGGCCGAGACAAAACCCGGGACATCCTTAGGAGAGGTGTCTGGGGACACTAAAGAAAATGAATTTGTGTACCTACGTGTTATGTTTCCACAGACGTGTTTTACAAAACCACGGAGCACCGAGATCATTTTATACACAAAGATAAGACATGCTGACCCACAAGCTAATTGAATCATGCAAATAACTAGCCATGGGAGAGATTCCTACAGGCAGGCTGAACACCCACGTGAGGGAGGACAGCTTTGGAGGGCAATCTATTTTATAAAGTTTACTCTCACAGTGTAAGTGCCTCAAGATTAATGGCAATGGTGGCCCTGGACCTTGTTTTGCCTGGCTCTACCAACTGAAATAGTAAAACAGTTGTATTTATCATAGACAATTTGCTGCAACTGATTAACATTAATCTGACTTCCTGAGTCAATTTCCTTGAGATATAGTAAACAGGCAAATTATCTGCTATGGAACTCTTTTATTATAAAGGTTTAGACATTAGCGACAGGCATGTATATAAATATATGGACTTTATATAATCTGAACAAAACAAAAACTATGTTTAATCTAGTTAAAGGAGCTCTACTTGGTCTTACAGATTATAACTTTAGAATTTTCAAAAGGATGTTGAGAAGTTGCAGAGGTATTGGTTTTCAATGGTGTCTGACGCCCACTCTTCCAGACAAACTTTTGCTTATCTTTAACTATAGTCATTGAGGTATGACAAGGCTTTGATCGTTTAAAAAAAAAAATCTAACAAGTTAAGGCTTCCTTAGGTAAAAAGACTGTGAACACCAAGGACAGGAAACCTGGGGTCAAGGCGTGGCCCCTTGATGTCCCACAACTATGAGCCTTGGTTTCCTCTTCTTTGAAAAGGGGGAATGTTTTCCTTGTAGCGCTACTGAGCACTGCAGGATGGAATGTGGACTCAGGCCGTGACCAGAGGTGGCTTAGTCTGCACCAGCTCAGAGCTCACTACCATCTCACAGTCCCTCAAGTGGCAACGTTTGCTACCCCATGTCCCAGGCCTGGTTCTGCACAGTCCAAGGAGTGGAAGAAGAAATGGCACCAGCATTTAATCATGAAAGCAAAAAGTTTATTCATGTTTGAAACTACATATAACTACCACGAGGAAGACTTTTTCAATCCAGGGTGTAATCCAGTTAGAAAGGAACACGAAACGTTTTTAATACATTAGAATCACTGCCACAAATTATTTTCATGACTCAATCAGTTCCAGAATCGCATACAATACAAAAAGAGAAAGGAGGGGGCCCCATCACACAAGGTGAAATATACAGTACTGAATACTGAAATCTGAATGCATCACAATTAGTCGCCGCTTTTATTTTTTTGCATGGATTAGTAACAAGATGAAGAACATTCAAAATGTTTTTCAGTATTTACAACAGTTTTACTGATTCTGTGTTAAATTAAGACCCAATGTTTCCACTCTCAGTTTTTTAAAAGTTGCAAATGCAACCCTGATTTTTCTTTTAAAAGATTACAATGTACATTACATTTTATGAAGGGAACAGAGTTAATTACAAGATGCAAAAAGATAAGAGACAAACTACAGCGTGAGTATTGTTCAGAGGTAGTAAGTGAGCACTCTAAGCTACAGAACATGTTGAAATTCTATTGGTTTGTATGAGTTCGCATGAGGTAATAAAGCTGTGTTTTGATTGGTGAGATGTATAAATACTCTTTTGCTACACTATATACAACACTCCAGAGAGCAGGGCCTTTTGTGGATGCCCAGAGGACGTAGCAAACCTTGACAAATCTGTGCAGCACCCAGTGCACACCATAAAACCCCAGACGATCTTGTTTTCACTTCCATCAGCAGCAAGTATCTTCAGCTCTCAGAACAATCTGGATCCATAATTTCATTACTAAGCAGACTCTGTGCACTGGTGCTTTCAGAAAGAGAAAAGGCTACCAGTCTCTGATCTAATTATAACAGAAGAGATTGCAACACAAACGTGACGAGGAAGGTTCTTAAACACAACCGTCATTAACAGAGATAGCCAAACAGCTCTTATTCCAACCCCATTAGTGACATGAAAGAAAGACAAAGTCTGCAATGGAAATATGCAAGGAGTTCAATTTAGGTGAGGTGAATCTTTGCATCTGCTCTAACGATTGAGGTTTAGTATACATTGTTCTTCTTACCCTTAAGGCCAAGTAATTGGCAACTGTGAAACCATTAATGTAAAATATTGGTAATAAATTATGATAAAATAGCTACAGGACTGTCAACAATGTTAGATCTTGGCCTAATTGGATAAAGTGCTTTTTTTTTTAAACAGTGTGTATTTTAAGTATAAATACAAATGATTATGATTCCTTAAAAAACAGATTTACCAAGTTCTCTAATACAGTAAAGCTGTAGATGGTGGGCTACAAAACTGCTTTTCTTTTCCTCCTATTGCTCTGAATGCACTTATCAAGGCATGTCAGCTCAGGGAAAAGTGTGGCCAGAGATTAGTTAGAGGTATCCGAGTGCACACTTCCCGGGCCTTCTGTAGGAGAAGTCACAGAAGATGGAGTTGTTGCATCCTGCCAGCCTCCATTAGCCTGAAAAGACAAACATGGTTTAGTAGGTGCACGTCTACATATTAATTCCACTCCCCAATTTAAAACACCCAGATGACAACATGAGAGCAGAGATGCATTAGCAAAATATATTTTCCAAACCCACTTTGGCAGGAGTGGGAAGCATGTGTTAAAGTGGGATTAAATGCATGTAAAACAAATCCATCCCATCAAGTAAAGACTTGGCAATAAATCAGGATGCAGGAGAAGGGTTTCAGTTAGTCCCGAGCTGGCACGAAGACTGGCCTTTGATCTGCTGGTAAAAATAAACTGATCCAAAAGAAATTTTTTAAGAAGTGGCAGTGGAGAGGCTCAACCACCGGCTCTGTGAAGTATAAACTTCATACCGGTTTTCTTCAGGGTGTCCACACAGAAGTTGTCACCCAGTTTCCGTAAGTACCTGACAGACAGCTACTATAATCCTTGGAAAATGAAGGCCAGAATTTCCTTCCAAACAGGATCTTCTAGAATGAAAATGCATAAACCATGGGAGAGCACACAGTATTCAAATCTGGATTCCAATTATCTATAACTGGAGCTCTTAGTGGAGACGTTGCTAGCACTTTGCCCATGCCGCTGGCCCTTCCTCCCTCCAACCTGCATCAGCACTAAGAGTACTCAGAAACAAATTTGCCTTATGTCTTGGCCTATAGAGGCAATTGCTGAAATCAATGTCTGATCAGATTTCTGCTGTGGCAGACAGCTTGTCGCTACATATTTTTATGTCAGTCAAGAAGAGGGAGGTGCTGGGCCTGTGAGTTGGGAAACACTGAGTGGAAGTGACGGGGCCTTTCTGGAGGAAGGCGAGGTGGAACTGCTGACACCCAATGCCTGCGGCTCCTTCCAGCCAATGCTCCACGCTGCTCATGCCCAACCCACGCCAATGCAGGTGTTGGCTGTGAGGGCCCTGCCTTCCTCCCTCAGCTTCTGTAAGTCCAGCCAGACACCTTCCTGTGGGCCTGTGTGACAGCCTGCTGAGAGCTCCCTGGATTCTGCCCAGCACCTGCTATCAATGCTCCTTCCCCTGTGATAGCTGTTTGTGGAGAATTGTCTGGCTTCTAACTTGCTACGCATTTCTGCATCATTATAATGCACCTTCCCTCTGGTCCAGGGCAAAGGAAAAAGAGGTGGTGGCCCAACAGTCCCACAGAAATGACAAGCCCAAAGAAAAAGAGTTTTGAAGCTTGAAGCATATTAAATTCAGGTTAAAAAAGGAAAATAAAAAAAATTAAAAACAGAACATGGCACTGTTTTTCAAAAGCCTCAGTCATAGGGGCTGGGAGGCTTAGCTCAGTGGCACAAGCACCTGCCTGTCAAGTGCAAGGTCATGAGTTCAATCCCCAGTACAAAAAAAAAAAGCCTCAGTCATGCTGGGTTGGTTTGTGACAAGTCCCTATGTGTTGAGGGACTCTAAGAAATCCTCTTCTCTGTCTAAAAGGTAAGCTAGTCCTCCCTCAGATATGAAAATCTCCTTAGGAAAAGAAAACGTCCACAGATACAAATCCAAAGATATTCCATTTGAAGTAAATACCATTTCTCTTTTATCCAAATTTATAAACAACAAATGTACAATATTTTCACCCAGCATGGCAACTGGAGGAGTGGTTGTCAGCAAGCATTCTTTTTTTCTCCAAATAAATTAATCCTTACGCTGGTGGTTTGAGATTATGCACTGTATTATACAACAGTGCCTTATCAAGCCTCATCAGCGAAGATGGAATTCATGTCTGTAAAATGCTGCAGGCAATCACAGTTTCATATTTTATCATGTTGATAAGGATATCGCACATTCTCTGAAGCATTTCCAAACACTTAAATGAAAAAGGATAAATGCAACTAAAAGGCTTTTTATATGGTTTGTTGTGGGTTATTATGAGTTATTTATAAATCCAAAAAGAAAGATTTGACATTTCAAATGTAAAAGATTTGAGTATTTAATGGTCCTTTTTTCCCTTTACAATTGAACATCTTCAATCACTTTTTAAATCATTAATATTTACTTTCATAGCAAGCCAAGGTCCTAAAAAAGGGATGTTTCATCCATTTTCTTCCTGATGCTACTCTCTAAGCCCCACTTCCCCCTCAGTCTGGAATCCTAGACTCTGTCCACTACTCCCTCCTGGGTACACCATGCTGGCTCTATACTCTGTCCCCCTGACCTACCCCTCCGCTACACCAGCTGGGTGTTTTGACATTTTCTATCTGTGTTAGGGTATGGGAAAAAGGAAAGTTTCAATGAACTGGCAATTATTTCCTCCATAATTAAAATTGAGAAGTCATTAAAACTGCCAAACAAGTTTAACAATCCATGATTCACACTGACAATACAGTAAGAACCTTTTAAGAACAGAATTCTCTGTTTAGCTACATTTGTTGATCTGTCTGGTGCCCTTCAAGGTTATCACCTTCACCTGTTCTGTCCTTGGGAGTTTTTCCCACTGCTTGATATTAAAATAAATGACCTGTCTTTCACCATCTCCTTAGAAAACAGCATGGCCTCTAGGAAATGGCATCTAAATGGGTTGATGGCTAAATTCCTATTGATGACACAACACTGGTCACTTCTGGGAATCTGTGAGGACTTTTAGGGCATCCAGGTAATGCCAAGCATTTGGATTCATAAAATAAAAGTGTAGCAAAAATCATGCCTTTCCTACCTACCAGCAGGATGAGAAGCCAAGTCAAATGGCTATTAATGTATTTATTGGCCACTATTTCCCTAATGCTGTCCCTGCAGCCAGCTCCCCAGAGTACTCACATTTAAATTATGTGGACTATACAGTGAGTTTCCTCCAAGGCCATCACTGTAGCCTCCCGTCTGATTGATAACATGACGGAGGGTATCCACCTAGAAGTGAGATGAAACAAAATTCATCATTCCAAATCTATTAAAACATCATCATTTACAAAAGGAAACAATTTGAATTACGTGTGCCACAAGGGTTTAAGCATCTTCATTGAGAGACAAATTTATCAATCAAATGTGACTGGCAGAACTTCAGCAATTCTGTGCATATTTAAACTCACATGTCTTTGTTTTTTATGCCAGCCAAACTATAACATCATCATGGCAATGCACACTTTCCATCTATAGCAACCAAATGCTGTGGGTGAAAATCTACTTGTAAATATATATTCTGGATGGGTATCTCTTGCCTTCTCATCTTTATCTATAAACACACATGCACAGACATACACACAAATGCATAAAACCTAGTTGAGCAGTTGTTCTCCATTAATAGGAGGAAAAAAAGAGTTGAACTCAGAATATGCTATAACAACTCAGACTTTTATACTCTGACTTAGGAATCTACAGGAATGAAACAGAGAAGCAGGTTCTCAAACCACATACACACTGGCACACATGATTTTTCTGTTCAGTTCTGTGACAGAGTAAGATACAGCCCACCCTTCTCCATGAGCTCAAGCCAGAGCCGAATGCATTCACAAAGTTTATCAGGTTTGAATCATCAAAAACCACTGTTCATTTGTCTTTTCATTAGATTACATAGGGGGCAGATGGGTCATGTTTGGGAGCACCCAGCACAGGTTCTGCATGGATGTGCGGACCGCTTCCACAGGGGCAGCGGAAGGAGTTTTGAGCCCAAACCCTACCCTGCCAGAAAGGCCCCAGCAGGGGCATCTCTCCTACCTGTGATTGCACATTGGCTCCGACTTGGGACCCTTGGTAAGAATCCCCATTCAGACTCTGCATGTTCATGAACATGTCCCCAGAATTTGGGAGGTTAAAAGAACCAGAAGAACCTGGAAAGGAAAGAGTTAAGTAGCTGAATAACAGAGAGCTACAGGCATAATCCTCAAAGACCTAGAGGCAGGGAAAGGAGGAAAGATACAGAGGGAAAGTTGTGCACAGCATAAGGCATTTCCAGATTTAGGAGAATGGAGAATAACCCCAGAAGTAGGTCCTGTGATTCTCTTTACATCTAGGAAAGGCCTCACTGGTGGGGAAGCCTGACCTAAAAACCCAGAAAGACAAATGGAAATAAACAGGAAAATGTCTTGTAGCTGCCCTGGCACCTTCCCTTCATTTTG
The DNA here is from genome assembly GCA_004027455.1 of Hydrochoerus hydrochaeris. Lineage (NCBI taxonomy): Eukaryota > Metazoa > Chordata > Mammalia > Rodentia > Hydrochaeridae > Hydrochoerus > Hydrochoerus hydrochaeris. The sequence continues at coordinate 47,452 of PVLA01010624.1, forward strand.
TTCACCTCCAATACTTGCTCACTGCCTGAGCTCTTCAGCATCTCTAACTGTCATGCTGGGTAATTACCTTCAAGGATACATTTTTCTCATGTTGTTTTTGTTAACCATAATTCTACTTTCACTCTCACCTGTGTTTGTGTCCCATTAAAAAGTGAGAGAGAGAGAGAGAGAGAGAACAGAAAAAATCTCTTTTTGAACTTCCCCATCCCCGAACATTTACATATACATTAAAAGATCTCCTCAGGTTAAAACCCCCTTGAACTACTTACTCCTCAAGTCCACCCTTTGGACTGGCTATACAACCTTCACTGTCATTCAAGTTCCCCATAATTTTAAGATATTTCTAACTCTATCACAAATGTCATATAAAATTTTGCCCAAATGTAATGGACAAAGAATCAAGATACAAGTGCCATCTCCCTCACATCTGACTACAAAACCCACTGAACCAGCACCACACAGCACAGGCTGGAGAAGTGTGGAGCTGCAGCCCAGCAGGTGAAAGCCGCTGACACTAGTTCTTTACAGAGAGCGACCAGTACATTTCCCACTCCTGCTATTTCATTCTTTGATGGTCTGTTATTGACCATAGAGTGATACACAGAACAACATAGCTGAAGTAATCACTAGTGGAAGCACTTCCTCTAATCACTGAATTAAGGCCTTTACTAAATGTAAACATTCCATACTTGACCAGGAGAGTGTCATCCAGTGGGAGCAGTGAGCTTACAAGCTTGGGTCACCATTCACTCACCCATCCCCAAAACAAGCTTGCTTCTAAACATAAGTCTTCCCTTAGAAATCCAGTGTGTCTTCAGTATGGCTTCTGTTTCATACCCTGTGGCATGAAACAGGACAGTATGGTATGAGGCAGCCTCGCCAAGTAGGGAATAAGTGTTCAGTACGCACCAGAATTTGGCGTGGTGGGTGAATTGGTCTGGTTGTTCTGCACAGCCGCGGCCACCGCATGTGCGGCTGTCACAGCTGTCTTTGCAGCATACAGGTTAGCTTCTTCCTGAAATTTGCCGATATTCTTCTTGTACCTGATTCGTTTGTTGCCAAACCAGTTGGATACCTATAAATTGGAGGAACATGGAATTAGGGAAGAGAAATGAAAAAGAAAGAAAAAGTCAAATTCCAACAGTAACTACTAAGCATCAAAAGAAAACCCTCAGAGACAACTCCTATTCTGCAATGTCATATCCTATGGATAATACATAATGGTCTTGTCAGATTTTCTCATAGGTATTTTGAATAATGCTGCTTCCTGGAGTTGGCCACAGTAACAAGAAAGTGGCTGGGAGCACTGTTTATACAAACTATCCAACTGGCATATATACCAATGAGTACCTAATTACAATAAGTAATTAGGCCCCCTAAAAGCAGCTGAAAAGCTAAAGGAAATATTTGTTAAGTTAGGAAAACAATAAAAGCAACACTTGAGAGAACAGTTTATTCTTCTTTATTAGGGGTCTGGAACAATTTTGGCAGCTGTAAAGGAGAATCATGTTTAGTCTGTTGAGAAGAGTAACACCAATTAATAATGGATGAAAAATCCCATTGTCTTCAGCTGTAGAAGACACTGCATGTCTGCCAAGATGGCTGCTCAAGCTCTGCCAGTTAACGCACCAGAAGGTCCCAATTTGAAAACCTAAGTATGGCACTTCCAATAAGATCAAATGCAAATGCAAATGCAGAGGAGCAGCCCTACACTTCATCAGGTGGAATCTACTTACTTTTTTCATAAACTACTTATGATGTTAGCCAGTGCAAATGGCAAAGATTTCTAGAGACAATTTTGGCAGCTGACAGATTTCTTAATGTTTCATAGACAGCAAACCAGGACACAAGCTTCAGAGTTACATGATGTGTAACTATACCTGTAGTAGAGCTATACAAAGCAGTTGCTAAAAGTCATGTAGCAATTTATACAAAGGGATACCCATGCACTGTATGGACTGATCTTACCTCTCTTTTGTTAAAGTAACTGTTTAGATATAGTTTTCAATAATTTCTTAATGATCTGTCAAAGGAATAGTTGTGATTTCAGGGCTACTGTTCTTCCCTAAAGATGTTATTTCTGAATAGCAACTCAGGAGACCTGAAGAAAAATAAGGAGTTGTATGTTTTTCAGAGCCCTCTAACCCAATTTACACCAATGGGCATCCCTGATGACCACCTCTGCCAAGTCTTTAATTGCTTTGGAAACAGAACTCTCATTCTTCAACCTATGGCATTCATCCTTCTGGAAGAAGCCAGAAAGCCCTGGCAAGGGAGCCGCATGAGGAAGACAACATTGGCTTCCCCGCTGTCCACATGCTGTCCCATCCTGGGAACAGCATGTGCACACCTGTGCACACAGACACATATGACACACCTGCCGAGGACCCATACAGCTTTCCTGGGTTCTTTAAGCAGAAGGAAGCCAAAACCCATCAGGAAGTAAATATGCTACAGATCAGCACTTTTGAGTTGTTTCTGTTCCACTATCATTTTTTTCTTCATATCAAATATTAAGGATTTAATAACTGTCATTTAGTGACTTTCAGATGTACCAAGGACAGCACTTTGCACTCATTTTCTCATTTAATTTTAATTTAATTTTTAAATTTAATTTTAACAATTTCAAGGGCTAGGTGGTTGATGGAGGTGGTTTCACAGGAATCTTTTATCCCCAAATCCAATAGCCTTGTGTCTCTCCTCAACTTGTCTGCCCTCTAAGCAGGGTCTGATGCTTGTAATCTCTACCCATCTTCCCAAGAGGTCACTCTTTGGGTGGTTTCTTTGACATTTTGTCCTGCTCCCCACCCCCAATGCCTGCTCTTTCCCTATCATAGTGTGTGTGTGTGTGTGTGTGTGTGTGTGCATGCGCGCACACTTAAGCCTCAGCTCTCAGCCCTTCTCTTTATTCATATACAAAATTTTAGTTATTCTTTCTGTGTGGATAACTCCCAGATTTCTATCTCTATTCCTAATATCTATGAAGGATTTTAGTTCTCAGATTAGAGATTTTCATATAAACGTTCTGTCAGGACCTCTAGCTCAACAGGTCTAAGATGGAGCTCAGTTGTCCTCTCAATCTGTCTTTGTCTATGCTTCTTATTTTTAGCAACTCCACCTGCAGAGATGTGGTGTACACTGCCTCACACGGCCCCACCCCACTGTTGCACAGTCCTTCCAAATGGACTAAAGTCTAGTTTCCTTTCCTCTCCAGTCATCTAGACAGTCACAAAAGTTGGCCTGCAACTCAGCTGCCTTCTGGTGCCAGTCTTCTGGTCCTCCCTTCTTTGAACACCCAAGCTGGGGTACAGTATGTGGGAACTATAGGGGATGTGGCAGCAGGAAGAAGAGTCAGGAGAGAGCACAGGGAGGCAGTGACAGCACCAGCAAAGCAGCAGGTGTGGTAGTCACTGCTGAGCTGGATTGAGGTATGTGGGGGATGCCCAAGGCCTGAGCAGGATGGCGACAGATCCTTGGGTGGAATTTCTACACCTGAAGAAGCCAGCCTTGGTGATGATTAGGATCCATTCCCAAACAGAAGAAAAGTTCTGAATCAGATGGAAAAAGAACCCTGAAGGTATCAGTTCTGATTGTGCTTGTTAGAGCAAATCCTCTCAGGACCGACTTCACCTTTCACAATGCAAGCCCTCAGCTCCGGAGGCGGGATGGGAGCAAAGCTGCTTTCACATGCAATACCACTCTAAGCTTTTCTGAACAAGCCTGGCAGGCCTCAAAAAGAGTTAAAGATTGAATATATCTATAGTACAAAGGGAGAACAGTCCCAGTTGAAAGGGAATTTGGCATTTTTTAAGCATAATTAATGAAAGTTCCCCAACTCAGAATTTAGCAACAAAGGCCTATCTTAGAATTCTCTTCTCTAAACAATTCTCTGTTGGATTCAGTACTTTGTAGTTAATATTACCTTGACAATCAGAGAAGCTATAACACATTAATGAAACCTAGCCTGGAAAATCAGATTACAGCTTTATTAACAGTTTCATAATTGAGGAATCTCTGCACCATCAAAAGTCTCATCTCTAGATATGTAAGAATCCTCTGTTTATGCACACCCCTGGACCAATCAAACAATAGTCATCACTAATAAAGGTTTATTTAATCTTACAGTAAAATTTTAATATCACCAGCAGCCTGGGGAAGCTTTAGCAAGTGGATTTGCTTGATATCAGATCGTTTCTATTCTGCTGGTCCCAATACTTCTTAATCTTTGTAATATCAAGGCAATTAAAATTAATGGCCACTCATCCGAAGCTACTGTGGGCAGTGTTTCCTTGACATCAATTGTTTGATGGGATTACCTACAGGTTAAACTAACAAGCAAGGTTTAATTGGAAGCAATGAAAGAAGCAGTGATCGTACGTTATGTTTAACCTGCATAACCACATTTAAATGAATATCTAGAAATGTTAAACTATTTCTCAAATTAAAACATGCACATCACATTCTGATTTCACAGATTTGGGTACTGTAACAATCAGTTATTAAGACCATACTGCTGCTACTGAGATAAGAGTAATTAATGTATAACTGGATACCTAAACTCAGGAATTTTTCTTCACCTTTTAAAACCAAATGGATACAATTAGTTGCAAAAGAAGTCCTCTGCTTTTCCAAAAGCTACAGATTATTTGTGGTCCCTTCTATACAGGCTGTAGTACAGGGCTCTACAGAGAGCAGAGCTTGTTCAATCTGAACTGAATGGTCTGTACAGTGGTCTCAGAATAAAAAACAGGCAAGAAATTGATGAAGGGAAAAGAAATACTCTCTCCTATAATTCTATTTTGAGCCACACATCAACGATTCATGACTACAGACTGTCTCAAAGGCAAAGGGCCAGGAAAGAAATTTAAGGTCAATTAAAAAAGAGAATAGAAGCCTAAGTATGTTCCTTTTTCTACTGATGTTCATTGATAGCAGCCTCCAGACTAAGTCTCTGGTGCAGCAGGGTAGTATGGCATGAACATTCTGCAGACTGCTGTTTTTTGAACTCTTTCAATATGGCCAAGAGGTGGCCAAAAAGCTTCTGGTCTCCTCCTGTACTATGGCCATGCATTTCTCCCACCCCATCCCGCAGTGTCAACTGCTTTGAAAAGTAAAAATGTTTTCAGGCCGGAGTGGTGGTGGTGGTAGAGGGACTCAACAATAGAGCATGTAAAGCTCCAGATTTGATACCCAGCATCAAACAAAACAAAACAAAATGGTAAAAAGTCTTTTCCACATAATATAATAATAAGTAGATTTACTTTTTGGGTAGTTGTTTTAAATTCTTCAGAAAGCTTCTACTCATCCCCTCACTTAGAACTTTGACTCTGAGGTAAGCAAGTCAGATGTGGGCTGAATCACATAGACATTAAGTGTTCTGGACTCAAGAGTCTGGTTTCAAATCTACTATGATATTTACCAAAATAAGTAATTTTAGCCAGGATATTTTGCTTTTTTTAGAGTACCCTCTCACATGAAATAAGACTAACAATAATAGTGCATTTTCCTCACAGAATGGTGGGGTACATTAAAAGTGATTTAGGCACACAGCATTTACTAGATAACTATTAGCTATTATTATCACCCATTTAATCAGTGAAAAAAACAACAGAGCCAGATCAAGTTGCCCAAAATCACATAGCAAAGAGCGATGGATCCAGAATTTTGCCCTACAACTCCCTGTCAGCAGTCTTCATTTTTAAAATCAGTTCAGAAATGCTTATTGAGCTTCCTTCTGGTCAGTGCTATCCTCAGTGCTGTGGGGAGATTAAAAACAAACAAACAAACAAACAAAGCTTCTGTCTGACTAGCATGAAAACAAGGTAATTAGCAGAGTGCAGGATGGGGATGATCTCACATTGAGCTGTACAGAACAGATACTCAAGTGGAATGGGGATTTGTAGGAAGAGACATCCCAGGTGGTCTGGAAAATCAAGGTAAAGAGGAACTGGAACCGGACCTCAGCTTCAATTCAGCTCCATTTCACAGCACTTTTATTAAGACTCCACATTTCAGAGACAAGTCTCCAGAAGTTCATGTAGATTTTAAAAAGCCCAAAGTCCAGTGGTCTGCCTCCTCCCTGGACCACTCCAAAATCCCAGAGATGATTAGTTCTCTTCTACTTAATTCCCCTTTCCCTTCTTAACCTCTGAATTCTCTCTTTATGGCATAAGTAGGAGGAGCAATCATTCTAAGCAGTGGTGGTGAACCTATGGTATATGCATTGTTTGTTTTTAGGACAAAAGATGTTCATGTATAATTTTTTTTTTAAACTAAAAGCTCATGCTCACTTTGGCAGCACAGATACTAAAAAATTCTAAACTAAAACCTCGTATTCAGGTTTAATTGCAGTGGTGGCACTTTGGTATAAGTAAGTGGATTTTGGAGTGCAGCCTGGGTACTCGTCTCTAAAAGGCTCACGTCTGTGCTCTAAAGGAAGAGGCTGGATGCAAAGGGTGGGAGTGAGGGGGGATGGGTGGAGCAAGGGCACCTGCAGGACTGGTAACTGTGACAGAGGAAGAGGAAGAGGGACCCATGGTCATCTCACACCTGCCTTACCCTGGGGCTCACAGGGAGTGGGCTGAGTGGGCAGAACACCTGAGATTCCTAGAGCTACAGAAACAAGATTCTACGAAGGCTGCCTGAGGTTGAGTGCCTGTCCAAGGTCAGCTCTGAATACTTTTTTTCTGGAATCCTCCTTAAAGTAACTGTAAAACATCATGTAGTCCATACACATTTTTTTCTCCCTTGTACATTTTAAAATTCAGCATCTACAATTTTTCATTATAAGTCTGAGAGTTGTAAACAATGTTATTCAGTATGTCATAAATGTTGACATTTTAAAATAAAACTGTAACACTATTCTTTAAAATGTATCCAAGCAATACAAATAGCACAGCAATTCAATACCCACCATCCATTTTACAAGTACATAAACCTACTCTTCTCTAAGTCTAGAATTTTACATTCTTTTTGTTTTGTTTTGTTTTTGAAAGTAAATTTCCATTTCATTTCACTCCCATATCATCCTAATGCAAAACACTTTTATGTTCTATAAAAGATATGTATGGAAATTGAAATTTTAAAATTGTTTTAATTTCCTGTAAGTATAAGGCTATACGTTTAATATTTCCTTCTGGATTAAACTATCATTCAGTGAGTCTAAAATTAGTCAAAGCAATACAAATACTTATTTTGACAAATAAAAGTGCTTATTTTGAGCAATAAGTCTAAGGTTTTATCACACATGCACATCTTAATGAGATGGGTGAAGATTTATAAAGTGCTAAATGAAGGAGTTTTAGTTTCCACTAATATCTCATGCTATCTACTATGAGGGACCCAAGAAGTCATACCTGGGGCAATGAACTTTGAGGGTACTGAGCGGGAATATCCTTTCTTTTGTAAAATGGGGAAAGGACTGGTGGGAAAGGGGAAGGGGAAGAAGACAAGTGACACAATACTCCCAGGACAGCAACTTTAAGCAACGATGGGATTTCAGGAAAGAGTACATGAGGAAAACCAGGCCGTGACAGCCTTAAAATCACATATGTGAGTCCTCTTAGGAGAATTCTCAGCTGCTGTATGGAGCACCTGTTCCTCCTTTGACGACTGCTGCCCTAAATGACTGAGCGAATTCTGGGGACAGAGAACTCTTCCGTGTGAGCACAGTGTGGGGACCCCTTGGACAAGATGTTCCTGGAGAAGAGCACTCTGGCTACAAGAATGGAGCTCACTCAGGCAACCACCTCCATGTGAAACAGTGACCTTTTGAAGCTAGACAAAGAACAAATTTGTCACTCCAAGAAAAAAAAAATGTGATTAAAAAATAAACCTGCTAGGGATTTAGCTCAGTGGTATAAGCGCCTGCCTGGCAAGCACAAGGTTGTGAGTTCAACCCCTGGCACCAAAAAACAAAACACAAAACAAAACAAAAAAAGAAATAAACCTAAGGGAGAGGCTTACTTATTTAGCATAATATTATTATTACTCGTTATTTAGCATAACCTTTCTGGAGAGTATGGCAGCATTATTGCTAAAAATCTTCCCCCCTCCCCCAAACAGGGTCTTGCCACATAATTCAGACTGCCTCTGAACTCACTATGTAGCCCAGATTGGCCTTGAACTCACAGTGATTCTTCTGCCTCAGCCTCCTGAATGCTGGGATTACTTATGTTGAGAAATTATTTAGCGATATCTGTACAAAGATATTCACTATAGCCCTATTTATGTGAGAAAAAAGGATACATCTGTAATATAACACATCTGTATAATGAAATACAATTACTGATTAAAGATCACATTGAAGAGAAATATTTACTGACATGGAGGAATGTTCATAATATATTCTAAAGAGAAAAAGGTCCTTTGTTCATGTGTGTGTGTGTAAAAACCATACACACAGATGTACACACATGTATGCAGAGTAAAAAAGTACTAAAGCACACACACTAACAAGTGACTATCATTCAGAGTGGATTTCAAAGTACAGTCATGGAGGGCTTAACATCAGGAATACATTCTGTGAAACACGTTTGGGTGCAAACACCAGAGTGAACTTACACAAAGTGAGACAGTTATAATGTCACTAGGTAATATAATCTTTGGGGACCACCCTTATAAATAGTTCACAGTTGACTAAAATATTATGTAGCATGTGAATGAAATTTCAATTTTTGTGTTTTTAAGTATTATCCCATTAAATTATCTTCAGATAAGATTTAGAGTTTTTAAATGAGAAAAATATTTTTCAATGAGTAATCAATGGGATTTTTAAAAATAGCACTGATAAATCACTTAATCTTTATGAGTTTAAGTGCCAGGTCTTGTTGTTCTCTACAGAAGGACCAGTTCCATTTCTATTCTTTATTTGGAGAACGTTGGTTGGCAGATTTGAGAATTGTGAAAATAATTAAAATCAAACACACTATACATTTGAAGTCACTGACATTTCTCAAACAGCTATACATTTAAGAAAAACTGTTCAAAAGAGCTAAACTGTCTATGTCTCTATAGCCACTGAAAGCCAATTAATTAGTTGTAATTGTATCTCACATTTCCGGTTCTATCACTACACTGATTTATCATGTTAATAACAACATTAAACAAAAGAGAAGATTACTACGTAAAGACAATCTTCAAAAGGCAGAACTTGCAGTTTATCCTCAGTGTTGCTTCCTTGTATAGACTGTGTCAGGGAGAGGATCTCTACCCTTGTTTGACAAAGAAGCGGTTGACATGAAAACATCATTACTGAAATTAGCAAACCGAAAATTTACGAAGCACAAATCCTAGAAAAATTTGCCACTGTGTTTCTCCATGTTTACTCTTGATGCATATTTTATGTACTGTGCCTAATTAAATGTAACAGATTATGAAATGCTGAAATGTTAAGTCGTGTAAAATGGAACATGGTAGCATATCTATGCAGTAAATGATTTTACCTCTTTCAAATAGTGTTTCCCTAATCACTATGTTTTCATCTCCATTTGACTCAATTTGAAATGAGGGATAGAAGCCAGATTCTGCTCAGTTTTTATGCTAATAGTGTTAATAAACTAAATTTCACTCCACCCCTTTAAGTGTGCATGTTCTCCAGACAACACAGAAGAGAGGCAGAAAAATGGGCTTGAGGGCTAACTAAACCTGTGTGCAAATCTGGCTTTGCATCTCCCACCCACCTTAGGCAAGACACAGAATCTAAGACTCCTCTCTTGGCAAAAAAGAAACAATCATGACACCTATGTTCACGGGGCTATTGAGAACATTAAATAACATGCATGGGAGGTACCTGGAATGTACTAGGCACTCAATAAATGTTAGCTTTCCAAGTTCTTAAAACAAACAAGTTACAACAAAACCCTCTGAAGGCCCCTGATGTGATAAGCCATGCTTGCACACTGCAGTGACCAAGATCAGGTTACATTTCTCACAGGAGTATTGGATTCTAGGAGAGCCACTTCATGCTCCTAGCACTGACAAAGAGAAGTAAGCAGCAGTAAGCAAAGGAAAGGAGGCACTTCCCGACATGCCTGAGCATAATGAACTTCCTACCAAAGAAGATAACCCCCAGACTGAGAGTGCCTTATCTGCCAAGCACTGCTGGGCTGCTGTTTTGGACAGATACTAACGACTCTTTGTCCCTCCTCTCACTCCTACCCCATACAGCCAGTGAGCAGAACCACGCACAGGATGTGCTGGGAACCTATATCTGGATGCCACATGAATCTGTATCTGAACACGGGAGCACATATAAGCCACCTATATGTACAAGAAGTTTACATGTTATTTCATTTAACTCCCCTATTTTACTGATGCAAAAACTGAAATCAGAAAGTTTATGTAATTTGCCTTTTCCATGACCTTAATACAACCTGGCTTTCCTTAACACTGTTAATAAAAATGTTAAAAGTATCCAATTTTCTTTTCCAAAACAATAAAGGGTAAAAGTGTTTTCTACCTTTTCAATGCAAAATATTTCAGCTTCTTTGTAATTAAATGTGGGCCAGCCTAAGGACCCAAACCTTTTATTTTCTTCTAGAAAATAAGCTCCAAATTCATAATAATTGACTTCAAAACTGACTTTTGGAACACAATCTACTTCTAATGGGAGAAATGTATGAATTGAAATTCCATTTCCATAGTATTTAAAATAATTTAAAACTGATTCACTTGTCAAGTACAGTAGTTTTTTATTTGAGGCTGTGAAACATTTTATTGCCATAATGTGCTGACATCCTTACAGTTTGGCTTTGCCCTTTCTACTCTATGCATGATGGACTGATAACTGCTGGTGACATTCACAAAGAGGCTCATCTGCAAAAGTGTATCAGCCTCCTGGCCATGGCACACACAGAACAGATGACACCGCTCATCTCCCTAAAACCTGAGCTGAGGGCTGCTTCTAAATGATCACATAAGACATTTCCAGCTAAAGTGTTTTTTTTCCTTTAAGATTATTTCTCTCACATTAAAGAATAAAACTGAGTAAGGTATACAGCTTAACAGTTTTCCTTCACAGGCTCTAAGAGAAGACGAAGCCTCTCTGACAGATTTTTGCAATCCTGACACCACGACCCAGAAGCCACCTCCTAGAAGTACACTGAGAGGTTGGTGCCAACTCCCAGACAACACATTAGCATCCTGGAGTTCAAACTCAAGGGTGCTCTACACAATAAGGGGCCAGACTTTTTGCCATGGGAAATTTACTGTAAGGAAACACACACACACACACACACACCCCAAAACTTACTCAGAGTCCTACATAATAATATCCTGTAGTCAAGCCTCCTGTTTAAGGGAAATTATTTATTAAAACATGACTCCTTACCAAATATAGACCAGTTTCCTTTTCTTTTTAAATACACAGAAAAATCTAAATGATTTCATTTATATATTTTACCATTATTATTTTTTTGTGGTGCTAGGGATTGAGACCAGGGCTTCACACATGCAAAGCAAGTTCTCTACTACTGAGCTACACCTTTGGTCTCTCAATGTAAACAATAAAATAAAAATACCTAACCTTTGAATACACATAAATGTCTCACCAAAAGTGTATCATATACATTTTTGGAGTAAAGGATACATCAAGGGAAGGTCTATCAGAGATTAAGAATAGGCACGCTACCCATTTTCCCCTCACTCCTCTAGGGTCTCACCTGCTAGAAGCCTGTGCAACCCTGGCACTAGCAAGGTGGCACCAGCACACTGGCTTGCTAGAGATCAGAGTATCTAAGGCCTGCTCTCCTTATTCTAACTCCCTTACAAGGTTCTATATGCCCAGGAAAAAAAGTACTAATTAAATGGATAAGAAAATAACATTTACTGAGCACTTGTGATAAACTGCCCTGGACTAGCATTCTACATGAAGGATCTCAATAATCGCTGAATTCCCCCTAAGAAATTATCAGTATTCTCATTTTATAAATCAAAAAATGAAGACTCAGATTAAATGATTTGTTCAAGGTCACACTGTTACACAGTGTTAGAATGAGGTCTGAGCCTTTTTTTTTTTTTTTTGCACCTTTTTTTCACTCATACATTCATCTGGAGTTAGCCCAATTTCTCGAAATACATGAAATGAAAGGACAGCATCGCTGCCCATATAGGCTACAAATAACCAAACAGCGTGGTAAAGAATTTTGGGTGCATATAGGGTAATAGTACATGACAGGCAAGAGAAAGGCAACCATACTACTTTAAGACTTTTTCTCCTTTGACCTTTAACCCAGTCACCTGACAAGATCCCAGTAGAGCAACCCAATTACTCCTCTTAACTCCTTCTGAGGTTGTCTAGGGGAAATCACAAGACCAGATCACTGCATGCCTGTGCCAGCGATACTGTTTTTTGAGCAATACTGAGTTGTCTCCAGCCAAATCATTCCATACACATTTAGTTAGTGCCTGACTGGTACTGTCTTCCCCCAAGGCAGTCCCTCTTCTCAGACCTTCAACCTCTCAATCCTCCCTTATCCTCACCTGCATTCTGCCAATCTCCATGCATTCTTTTGTAATAATATAGGCAAAAATTTATATAGGGCACCTCAAATGCCAAGCTCTATTCTAAGTACTTCACATCTAAAATCCTCATGATCAAATTTACAAGGCAACTATCATGCATTTTAACAAAATAATACATTAATACTTTTTTAAAAAAAACAATAGAACAACAGGCAAGATGGCCAACTGAGTGGTAGCACTATAAGAGAGCCTCTCTGAGGAAAAAAAAAAATATAAACAACTCAGACGCTGGAATCTGGCAACATAGAGAAAGCCAGACAAAAGGAGAGGAATTCTCATGACCCAGGAAGAAACTGAGGAAAAAGAAAGAAGAAAAGGAAGCATGGACACAGGGCTGGAGCTGGGCAAGCCCCGATCGCTCTACCGGCACGTCTTAAAGTCAAGTGACTCATGATCGAACTGAGATCGCGGCCCTGTCAAGAGCGGGTATTGTAGAGCTCCAGACCCTCGGCTGGAGGAGGTGCTGCGGCAGGGAGTGGAAACAGCCAGTCAAGCGGCACAAACTTTGTTGAATGATGGGAACTGGAATCCCCAAACCGGGAAGACTGGCTGGGCGACATTTTGGAGTTGGGCAGGGCCGGCTTGAATCAAAACCTGACGGGGCTTCTGCTGATGACTCCTAGTCCAAAGCAGATTGGTGGGATCTGCTCGGGCAGGGCCACGCCCCTGGTTGAAACCCAATAGCCAGAGAGGAGGCTTTTCTGGGCCAGTGGCATCCCCAGGGAACACACAAACTTGTTGAAGCATAAACTGGTTGACTGGCATAGGGGGAGGAGCCAGCTCTCAGCGTGCAACTCGCAGATTCACAGTGGACTGGGGGGCAGTACTTCCCTAGCAAGTGCACTGCAGAAAAACTGTAAGCAATAGGAAAGGCCCAGAGACCTCCACCACCCACCTGTCTGAAGGGGGCCGGAAACATGACAAGACAGAGAAAAAGCCAAAGGTCCCCAACTGCAGAACCAGCGAAAGTGAGGTAAATACAGAGGAGGTTGAGAGCAGCAAACCTGTAATGTCAGAGACAGCCTCATCGGAAATAAATACATCCGTGACCTCATCATCGAATTTAAATCTGAAATTCTAACTCAGATGAAGCAAGATATAAGAAGATTAATAAAAGAAGTCCTGGGTAATCCTCAAGTAGGCACAAATGAAAGAATAGAGGAACCCAGAGAAAGGAGAGAAGCTTTGATGAAGAATATAAACAAAATCTAGAATATATGAAACAGATCCAAAGAGAATATCAGGAAATTAAAAACTCCATTGAAACCTGGCAAAACCTTTTAACAGAAACTAAAGACAAACTGTCAAAACTTGAAGATAGATTTGCAAAGTATGATCGTGAAAGGAAGGATCTCTTAAAAATAACAAGGAACCAGGAAGCAACGATACAAAGGCTAGAAGATGACAAGAGGATTTATAACCTAAGAATAAAATATGTGAATGAAGATGCAGCCATAAATACAAATGAAATAAAAAGTCTATTCACAGAAATAATTAAGGAAAACTTCCCAAACATAGGTAATGGAAGTGAAGTTC